>WNWK01025978.1:0-27930 GCA_009830355.1 Cherax destructor
GGGCACACTCACAGAGTTTTGCCCCACTCCAGAGTTAATAGCACACTCTCAGAGTTAATAGCACACTCGCAGAGTTAATAGCACACTCACAGAGTTAATAGCACACTCACAGAGTTAATAGCACACTCACAGGAGTTAATGCACACTCACAGAGTTAATAGCACACTCACAGAGTTAATAGCACACTCACAGAGTTAATACCACTCACAGAGTTAATAGAAGATTGCCCCACCTTAAACTTGTGATATAAAAGAAATGAGCAGTAATGGGAGGTGCAAGGCAATCTACAGGTGTGGACAGTTGAACATCAGGCTTAGTGAACAGTCAGGTGTAGGACAGTTGAACATCCAGGCTTGGTGAACAGTCATCAGAAACGGTGAACTAAGTTGACTGGAATCTCGGAGATGATAAGTGGCGAGTGGATGAATAAGAAACAGACCGCAAAATAGCATTGGCCAACACACACGGTGTAGTCTTCAACAAATTATAAAGGTAAGGTTGCAGCTCTTTTTCTTTTTTTTTTTATTGCGAAAGGTCACCACAGCTCATAAAGCCTCAGAGACTCTCTAGCTCAATCAAAACACAAGTGTTATGTAAGAGAAGCACACAACGGTTACCGACATGACTAGTGCTTCACTACCTCGAAAAGCTGAAGGCGTATAAAATGGATGAAGAAATAAGCCAATAATGGTTCAAAATCAGACAGGTAAAAAGATGTAAAAAAAAAGACTACAATAATTAGACAGACGAACAAATACTTAAGATTCACAGAGAGTTTTTTTCATGTAACTTTCTTTCTATTCCCATCAACAAACATCACCTTCCACTCCAGAGAATAGTGGGGTGAAACACAGGTCTATATTTCTTAGAACAGGTGTGTCACAAAAAACAACACCACAGTCACATGTGTATGCACACAAACTTACATACAAAAAATAAAAAATCCCTCACAGACCTATAGTGGCTCTAAGGAAACTGTTGAATATGCTTAAATATTCTATAAGCCCGATAATAAACTGATGACTGGGTTGGCATCCTTGTCCAGGGTCCAGTGGTCCCCTGATACACTGGGAAAAAGTGTCATGGGTAATCTAAAGCTCAATATCTTTAGGTTTGTGGTCTTCTTTTCATCAGTAACAACATCCTGCTGACCGCCCCCAAAATGCAATGTGTAATGATAAAAGCGTAAAAACGTCCGACACTAGCAATTTACAGTTCTTCTTGCGATATAATCAGATCCTATCAATCGGCTGTCAGACGTATCTGGTTGTTGGGTAATAGAGATGGAATTCTATCTTGTTCATGTCGTTGGCTTCATTGTGTCTATAATGACATTATTCATTATTTTAACGGTTTATACAGGCCATATAGCTTAAGTGTATGAACCACCTTCCTGGAAAAAACAGGTGTACTCAGTGTTAATAATGACAGCAATACTAAGGGCCGGTTTGGTCAAAACGTTTGCCACTTGAAGAAATGTCATGTTTTGGAGAAGTCACTAAGTGGTGAACGCTCACTGCCAAAAACCAAGATATCTCTCACTTGCACTAATGTAGCTGTGAAGCCAGAAGAATGAATCTGATTCTATTTTAGGTTCTTTGATGAATCAATCCCAAAACTATTCCACTTAGCCATGAAGCTTATATTTTGTTTACTAAGACTTATTGTTTGACCGTTTTATTCTCAGTACCAACTGTTCCCCTAGTGCGTCTTCACATACGTTTCTTTGGAAACATTTCATGGGATACCACTCAAAGTCATAATCCGTAAACAAAAGATAAGTTATAACTAGATGTATTTCGGTCACTGTGCGACCCGATATTGGTATCCCAGTTTGAAGAACATAAAAAAGAGGAACATTGCAGCAGGCCTCTGGCCCATGCGAGGCAGATCAAGCTCCCACCGACTTAAGCCAATGCCCCAACCTAGTCAGGTCAGGTCACATTCACTTAAAGGAGCACGGCTTCTGACCTAGTGCAAAGCTAGTCAGGTCCAACTCACCCCTCATGTATTTATCAACCTATTTTAAAAAAAACACAACGTTTTACCTCTATAAAAACTGAACTCGGGAGTTTGTTCCCTCATCGACAACTCTATTACCAAACCAGTGATTCCCTATATCCTTCCTGAATCAAAATTTTTCCAACTTAAATCCATTGCTTCGAGTTGTCTAAGCTAGATATTTTTTGCACTCTATTTACATCTCCTTTATTTTATTCCTGTTTTCCATTTATACACCTCAATCATATCCCCCTAATTCTACGCCTTTCTGGGAGTGCAGATTCCCGGGCCCTCAGTCTATCTTCATAGGGAAGATTTCTGATACATGGGATCAACGTTGTCATCCTCCTCTGTACGTTTTCCAGTGCATTTATATCCATTCTGTAATACGGTGACCAGAACTGTGCAGCATAATCTAAATGAAGCCTAACCAAAGATATATAGAGTTGAAGAACAACCTGAGGACTTCTATTATTTTACTTCTTGATATGAAGCCAAGGATTCTGTTCGCTTTATTGCGAACATTATGCCTGTTGTCTTGGTTTTAGAATTTGCTAACCCCGAACTCCCAAATCCTTTTCGCAATCAGTAATATTAAGATTTACATTATTTAGTTTATATGTGGCATTTATTGTTGTAATTTTAGAACTTTGCATTTGTCTATATTAAACAGCGTCTGCCATATCCGACCACTGCATCAGTCTATTTAAATCTTCCTGGGTTTCTAATGTCCTCGTCAGTAATTCGACGGCCTATTTTGGGGTCATCGCAAACTTGCTTATATCGCTATTTATTCTCTCATTTCCCTGTGGAACACCCTCGTGACGCTCCCCCCACTCTGATTTCTCCCCATTTATGCAAACTCTTTGCTGCCTATCTGTCAACCACGTCTCTACCCAGGAAAAAAATTATCCTATTCCGTGTGCCTTAATTTTCCTCAATAGTCTCTGATGTGGGACTCATCAAAGCCTTACTGTCCATATACACAATATCATATTCATTACCATGATCTTCCTCCTCAAATACCCTTTTGTAAAACCGTGCTAAAAGATTCTTGAAATTTATGCTTTTCAAGATGGCTCAATTGCCTCGGCAATTACTGATTCAATAAATTTTCCTACTATGGAGGTTAGGCTTGTTGGTCTGTAGTTCGGTTTAAGGACATTCACCTGTCTTGAAAATAGGTATTACATTTGCCATTTTCCACTTCCGGCACCATGCCAGTTCGTAGTGATATGTTGAAAAAGATTAACCAAAGGTTTGCTAAGCTCCTCTTTCCATTCCTTTAGAACCCTTGCTTACAGTTCATCAGGGCCTGGGGATTTGTTAGGTTTTAATTTATCTATTTGTCTAAGGACCATGTCACTTGTGACCTAATCGTGCATAGTTTACTATCGTCCTGTTCTACATAATTTATTATTACTGGAATATCGCTAATATTTTCCCTGTGTAAAAACTGAGAGGCAGTAAGTGTTAAAATTCTACTCATTTCCTTATCACTGACGGTGAGCTGACCCGAAGTAACTTTGAGTGGGTCTATCTTGTCCCTATTCTTACTTCTGTATCCCTTTAAAAAAAATCCTTTGGGTTAGTCTTCGATTCTCTTACAACTTTAACCTCATAGTCTCTCTTTGCTTTTCTTATTCCCTTTTTATATCTCTCTTTAACTGAATATATTGATTACTTAATTGTCCCTCTCCTCTTTTGATTTGCCACCTATGTCTCAAAAAACGTGAATGGAATATGCAGAGTGCAACATAAGTTGATAATGCACGGTATTGTGACTTTTTTGTTATTTATTACTGAGGATTTGAAGGGAATCAGAAGAGTCATTCACAAGTCTTTATATGAAAACTAATTTCTAAAACTTCATAATAAAATAGCAATTTAGAACATACTCAGCAAAGATCTAATCCAAACCTTTCAAGAGTACCAGTAGACTAATATTCTGAAACACACATTCACATTTAAGTTTGAAGCCGATCTAAAGTTTAATTCATCAGATAACAGGGTGTGGTACTGTCAAGACGATCATCAGATAACAGGGTGTGGTACTGTCAAGACGATCATCAGATAACAGGGTGTGGTACTGTCAAGACGATACATCAGATAACAGGGTGTGGTACTGTCAAGACGATACATCAGATAACAGGGTGTGGGTACTGTCAAGACGATACGTCAGATAACGGGGTGTGGTACTGTCAAGCGATCGTCAGATAACAGGGTGTGGTACTGTCAAAACGATCATTAGATAACAGGGTGTGGTACTGTCAAGGCGATCATCAGATAACAGGGTGTGTACTGTCAAGACTATACATCAGGTAACAGGGTGTGGTACTGTCAAGACGATGTATCAGATAACAGGGTGTGGTACTGTCAAGACGATACATCAGATAACAGGGTGTGGTACTGTCAAGCGATCGTCAGATAACGGGTGTGGTACTGTCAAAACGATCATTAGATAACAGGGTGTAGTACTGTCAAGGCGATCATCAGATAACAGGGTGTGGTACTGTCAAGACGATCATCAGATAACAGGGTGTGGTATTGTCAAGACGATCATCAGACAACAGGGTGTGGTACTGTCAAGACGATACATCAGATAACAGGGTGTGGTACTGTCAAGACGATCATCAGATAACAGGGTGTGGTACTGTCAAGACGATACGTCAGATAACAGGGTGTGGTACTGTCAAAACGATCATCAGATAACAGGGTGTGGTACTGTCAAGACGATCATCAGATAACGGTGTGGTACTGTCAAGACGATACATCAGATAACAGGGTGTGGTACTGTTAAGACGATCATCAGATAACAGGGTGTGGTACTGTCAAGACGATACATCAGATAACAGGGTGTGGTACTGTCAAGACGATCATCAGATAACAGGGTGTGGTACTGTCAAGACGATCATTAGATAACAGGGTGTGGTACTGTCAAGACGATCATCAGATAACAGGGTGTGGTACTGTAGAGACGATACATCAGATAACAGGGTGTGGTACTGTCAAGATGATCATCAGATAACAGGGTGTGGTACTGTCAAGACGATCATCAGATAACAGGGTGTGGTACTGTCAAGATGATCATCAGATAACAGGGTGTGGTACTGTCAAGACGATAAATCAGATAACAGGGTGTGGTACTGTCAAGATGATCATCAGATAACAGGGTGTGGTACTGTCAAGACTATCATCAGATAACAGGGTGTGATACTGTCAAGACGATCATCAGATAACAGGGTGTGGTACTGTCAAGACGATACATCAGATAACAGGGTGTGGTACTGTCAAGACGATACATCAGATAACAGGGTGTGGTACTGTCAAGACGATACGTCAGATAACAGGGTGTGTTACTGTCAAGACGATACGTCAGATAACAAGGTGTGGTACTGTCAAAACGATCATTAGATAACAGGGTGTGGTACTGTCAAGACGATCATCAGATAACAGGGTGTGGTACTGTCAAGACGATCATCAGGTAACAGGGTGTGGTACTGTCAAGACGATGTATCAGATAACAGGGTGTGGTACTGTCAAGACGATACATCAGATAACAGGGTGTGGTACTGTCAAGACGATACGTCAGATAACAGGGTGTGGTACTGTCAAAACGATCATTAGATAACAGGGTGTGGTACTGTCAAGACGATCATCAGATAACAGGGTGTGGTACTGTCAAGACGATCATCAGATAACAGTGTGTGGTACTGTCAAGACGATCATCAGACAACAGGGTGTGGTACTGTCAAGACGATACATCAGATAACAGGGGTGGTATACTGTCAAGACGATCATCAGATAACAGGGTGTGGTACTGTCAAGACGATACGTCAGATAACAGGGTGTGGTACTGCTAAAACGATCATCAGATAACAGGGTGTGGTACTGTCAAGACGATCATCAGATAACAGGGTGTGGTACTGTCAAGACGATACATCAGATAACAGGGTGTGGTACTGTTAAGACGATCATCAGATAACAGGGTGTGGTACTGTCAAGACGATACATCAGATAACAGGGTGTGGTACTGTCAAGACGATCATCAGATAACAGGGTGTGGTACTGTCAAGAAGATCATTAGATAACAGGGAGTGGTACTGTCAAGACGATCATCAGATAACAGGGTGTGGTACTGTCAAGACTATCATCAGATAACAGAGTGTGGTACTGTCAAGACGATCATCAGATAACTGGGTGTGGTATTGTCAAGACGATACATCAGATAACAGGTGTGGTACTGTCAGACGATCATCAGATAACAGGGTGTGGTACTGTCAAGACTATCATCAGATAACAGGGTGTGGTACTGTCAAGACGATCATCAGATAACAGGGTGTGTATTGTCAAGCGATACATCAGATAACAGGTGTGGTACTGTCAAGACGATACATCAGATAACAGGGTGTGGTACTGTCAAGACGATCATCAGATAACAGGGTGTGGTACTGTCAAGACTATCATCAGATAACAGGGTGTGGTACTGTCAAGACGATCATCAGATAACAGGGTGTGGTACTGTCAAGACGATCATCAGATAACAGTGTGTGGTACTGTCAAGACGATCATCAGACAACAGGGTGTGGTACTGTCAAAACGATCATCAGATAACAGGGTGTGGTACTGTCAAGACGATCATCAGATAACAGGGTGTGGTACTGTCAAGACGATACATCAGATAACAGGGTGTGGTACTGTTAAGACGATCATCAGATAACAGGGTGTGGTACTGTCAAGACGATACAATAGATAACAGGGTGTGGTACTGTCAAGACGATCATCAGATAACAGGGTGTGGTACTGTCAAGAAGATCATTAGATAACAGGAAGTGGTACTGTCAAGACGATCATCAGATAACAGGGTGTGGTACTGTCAAGACGATACATCAGATAACAGGGTGTGGTACTGTCAAGATGATCATCAGATAACAGGGTGTGGTACTGTCAAGACGATCATCAGATAACAGGGTGTGGTACTGTCAAGACGATCATCAGATAACAGGGTGTGGTACTGTCAAGACGATACATCAGATAACAGGGTGTGGTACTGTCAAGACGATCATCAGATAACAGGGTGTGGTACTGTCAAGACTATCATCAGATAACAGGGTGTGGTACTGTCAAGACGATCATCAGATAACAGGGTGTGGTACTGTCAAGACGATCATCAGATAACAGGTGTGGTACTGTCAGACGATACATCAGATAACAGGGTGTGGCACTGTCAAGCGATCATCAGATAACAGGGTGTGGTACTGTCAAGACTATCATCAGATAACAGGGTGTGGTACTGTCAAGACGATCATCAGATAACAGGGTGTGGTACTGTCAAGACTATCATCAGATAACAGGGTGTGGTACTGTCAAGACGATCATCAGATAACAGGGTGTGGTACTGTCAAGACTATCATCAGATAACAGGGTGTGGTACTGTCAAGACGATCATCAGATAACAGGGTGTGGTACTGTCAAGACGATCATCAGATTACAGGGTGTGGTATTGTCAAGACGATCATCAGATAACAGGGTGTGGTACTGTCAAGACATCATCAGATAACAGGGTGTGGTACTGTCAAGACGATCATCAGATAACAGGGTGTGGTACTGTCAAGACGATCATCAGATAACAGGGTGTGGTACTGTCAAGACGATACATCAGATAACAGGGTGTGTACTGTCAAGACGATCATCAGATAACAGGGTGTGGTACTGTCAAGACGATCATCAGATAACAGGGTGTGGTACTGTCAAGACGATCATCAGATAACAGGGTGTGGTACTGTCAAGACGATCATCAGATAACAGGGTGTGGTACTGTCAAGACGATCATCAGATAACAGGGTGTGGTACTGTCAAGACGATCATCAGATAACAGGGTGTGGTACTGTCAAGACGATACATCAGATAACAGTGTGTGGTACTGTCAAGACGATCATCAGATAACAGGGTGTGGTACTGTCAAGACGATCATCAGATAACAGGGTGTGGTACTGTCAAGACGATCATCAGATAACAGGGTGTGGTACTGTCAAGACGATCATCAGATAACAGGGTGTGGTATTGTCAAGACGATACATCAGATAACAGGGTGTGGTACTGTCAAGACGATCATCAGATAACAGGGTGTGGTACTGTCAAGACGATCATCAGATAACAGGGAGTGGTACTGTCAAGACGATCATCAAATAACAGGGTGTGGTACTGTCAAGACGATCATCTGATAACAGGGTGTGGTACTGTCAAGACGATCATCAGATAACAGGGTGTGGTACTGTCAAGACGATCATCAGATAACAGGGAGTGGTACTGTCAAGACGATCATCAGATAACAGGGTGTGGTGCTGTCAAGACGATACATCAGATAACAGGGTGTGGTACTGTCAAAACGATCATCAGATAACAGGGTGTGGTACTGGCAAGACGATACATCAGATAACAGGGTGTGGTATTGTCAAGACGATACATCACATAACATGGTGTGGTACTGTCAAGACGATCATCAGATAACAGGGTGTGGTATTGTCAAGACGATCATCAGATAACAGGGTGTGGTACTGTCAAGACGATACATCAGATAACAGGGTGTGGTACTGTCAAGACGATCATCAAATAACAGGGTGTGGTACTGTCAAGACGATCATCAGATAACAGGGAGTGGTACTGTCAAGACGATCATCATATAACAGGGTGTGGTATTGTCAAGACGATCATCAGATAACAGGGTGTGGTACTGTCAAGACGATCATCAGATAACAGGGTGTGGTACTGTCAAGACGATCATCAGATAACAGGGTGTGGTACTGTCAAGACGATCATCAGATAACAGGGTGTGGTACTGTCAAGACGATCATCAGATAACAGTGTTTGGTACTGTCAAGACGATCATCAGATAACAGGGTGTGGTACTGTCAAGACGATCATCAGATAACAGGGTGTGGTACTGTCAAGACGATCATCAGATAACAGGGTGTGGTACTGTCAAGACGATCATCAGATAACAGTGTGTGGTACTGTCAAGACGATCATCAGATAACAGGGTGTGGTACTGTCAAGACTATCATCAGATAACAGGGTGTGGTACTGTCAAGACGATCATCAGATAACAGGGTGTGGTATTGTCAAGACGATACATCAGTTACCATCAGAGTTTCTCATTTTAATTATTATAACTATTGAATTATTCCGATCTGTCTAATAAATGATGATTCCAGTGAAGTTTTTTTTTTTTTATTTAAAAACATATATGCACAAACAACACATGACTGTATATTACCATGAACTATAAAACAGTCATCAACAAAATCAATACGATCCACAGAACAGATTGTAACTTGAAAAGGATTATGTCAAAAAACAGAGTAAATCAGCACATTATGTGCCGTTATGTCAACATTCTCAGCATAGAAAAATTATATACAAATATAATAAGTATTACCATAATAATGGATCTCTTGTTAAATAGCACATGAATGTCCACCCTTATTATGCATCACCTGCATGATGTCAAGAACCTTACAAATGACTTACAACGAAAAACAAAATGTGTGTTCCTTTACCTCACACAATAAAAATGCCTGAATAGAAATATATTGTCAACGCCTACTACATTTGTCTTATTATATGTTATTGAAAAAGAAAAACATATGTACAGAAAAAAATTTTTTTGGGCTGTCTATTACAGTCACTTATAAAAAAACATATGTAACAACATAACTGATTGTTTTTAAATGATAAATATATGAAGATACACTATGAAACATTCACAATTGTAACATCAAGTCACTTATCCATCATTCCGGACAGAAGAATGATATACTAAACATAATATAATACAGCATTAAGACAAATTAACACTCGTGATAATGAACTCAAAAATAACTGCTCCTATTATGCAATACCTATGTAATGTCAATATCCATACTAATGTCATACATCATTACCATACAATCATCTATTACCTCAGACTGCGCCCCATCAACAGTCTACTCTAGGACAATAAATCTGTCTCACACTAACAGACCATAACTTAAAAATGAATATGTTAATATACTTAGTGAATCATTTACCATTATAACATTATGTCACATATCCCTATACCATTCAGTACGAAAAATTATAACAACATACATGTTCAGCATAAGGGTCCCAATTATAACTGCTCCCAGAATGCATTACCAACACTGACAAAATAAAGTAAATTTTATTTCTTTGCAATTATACATAGATATTGCTAGTTATAATCATAAACTTAAGTGCAAGGAGAGCCACTGACATGCAATGGCATTAGGGGCAGCATAATCTAATGACTTATAGACTATGTACATAATACTAGAGAAATTGATTGAGTTTATTATAGTTATATATTTTATATCAAATTACAATATGATGATATTATACTGTTAAAATGACAATATGATGATATTAAATTGTAACAAGTGTTTAGGAGGATGGTAATATAAAATTGAGATTATCTTAGGAAAATATCATTGAGTATTTTTGAAAATAGTTTACAGTATGAGTATTTAGTTTAGGGTGAGTAGGTGGTTTGTGAGAAGAGTCTTAAATTGATTTTCAGACAAGGTCATCTTAATATTTACTGGTAATGAATTCCAGATTCTGGGGCCCTTTATGTGCATAGAATTTTTACATTGGTTGGTATGGACTCGGGGTATATCAAAAAGTGATCTGTGTCTTGTGTTGTGGTCATGGGTCCTATTAAAGTTGTTGAGGAGAATTTTGAGCGGAGGTTGATATTAGAGTGTAGAGTTTTATGTATAGTAGGCACATGAATAGGTATGAATGTTTTCTATGGTGAGTAGTTTTAAATTTTGAATATTGGTGGAGTATGCTGTCTAGAGTGGGAATTTGTTATCATCCTGACTGCAGCCTTTTGCTGGGTTATGAGTGGTCTAAGGTGATTTAATGTTGTTGATCCCCATGCACAGATTCCATAGGTGAGATAAGGGTAGATAAGTGAATGATATAGTGCAAGGACATCAACATGACCAAGCGCCTTTTAAAAGCACACACAAAAAAATTCACACGAACTCCCCAAAAAGAAAAAGCGTACCAATG
This sequence comes from Cherax destructor, assembly GCA_009830355.1. Taxonomy (NCBI): domain Eukaryota; kingdom Metazoa; phylum Arthropoda; class Malacostraca; order Decapoda; family Parastacidae; genus Cherax; species Cherax destructor. The sequence continues at coordinate 11,080 of WNWK01025978.1, forward strand.
GACACAAAAGATTCATCAATCATTATATAATAATGCAAATCATCTCCCAACAAGACAGTTACAAAAGACATCACATTAATATTCAGTAAGACTTTTTCTGTAACGTTTTACATCTTCATCTTACATTATGAAAACTCATTTTATATGATGACAAAACCTGTCATTAAATAAGAGTTACACTACACCCTATGATCCACCTATCACACTGTACCACCAATACCATAGAACAGCATTACACAGATTCATACCCAAAATCCTCAAACCCAATATTCACTTACAAACATTTTATCCAAACCTTAGGAAAGCCCCCTTATTTCCCTTTAATTACTTTTTTAATGCCTTCAAGAAATTACTGTCATTCGTCATCCCCATGCAAAACCCATCCCTGCCACAATCAAACTATCTATACTCGCATTCTTCCCATGTTATAAGTCACCCGTCACCCTTGTTACATCAAGAGTCATCATCAGTGTTGCCCCCTATCCCCCATTCTCACCCTCACTCACACCTCTATACTAAGGTCTTACACTCCCCAACCACATGTACAAATACCCCCAGACAAACCCCTTTAATCATTTTACCCCTCGTTCCCCAATCAAACTCCCAATAGTCATATTTCTATAACTATCAGGAAAATCCACGTCCCAGGTCCCTCCATGAATCTTCCCAGTTCGATACATACGTCCCGCAATGGCTCTAATTCTAACCTCTCCCCATCCTCCCTTAAAATCCATGATACTTACAATAATCAACCACCAAATACATGAGGGCCCTTCGTACGTCCACTCCCACACCCTTAATGCAGACGGCCTATCACCCCATAAACATCTTCCATTCCCCTCGCAGTCATCCGCATCAAATCTTTCATTCTGAATTTCCTTCAGTCGCTCTTTCAACCCACTATCTCTGTTACCGAGTACGATCACCCGTAATGTACATGAATTGTATGCAACACAGAGAACATGGGTGTATTTATTTGTAGACGTTTCGCCATCTAGTGGTTTATCAATATAAATTCAACAAAGACATAATAGGAAGACCGTAGAACTTTATGCAGAAGACAAGGTAATCAATCCCTTAGTCTTGGAGTTGGTGATGACATCTTCATAACCTTGTTGTCTTACTCCCGGCACATCCCTTGGTGTTTGTCTTACTCCTGGCACATCCCTTGGGTATCATCTACTTCTACTGGGAAATTCCGCCTACCAGTGGCAATGCCTTCGTCGCTGTACGTCCTTCCTCTTTGCCAGTATATAAGCGCCAGTCTTCATGCCTGTGTTTCAGATTCTTCAAGACCTCGGTGTCCCATCACCAAGTCAAGGCTGGGACTAATTACCTCGGCTTTTGAAATACTCCTACAGTCTTCCTATTATATCCCGGAATTTATATAGATAAACCCACTGGATTGCGAAATGTTTAAAAGAAAGATATCCAGATGTTGCACGTGTCTAATTCTTTATCATAAGTCGTAATGAGTCATTGTCAATGAATATGCAGAAGAATAGCGGGACTCGAACCGTGGTTCATGCTTGTAACAGACCATATGCTATAACCACTCAGCCACTTAGAGTACAATAAGATGATTTGTTCAACATTTACCTCAGTGACTTGGTTTATCACCAGTACTGACTGTGACCATAATACCTCATCCCACTGCCCTAGGCGCTTTCATGTAATTAAATGAATTATTCGCAGTTACCTAGAAAATCCAGAGAATATAGGGAAAAGACTGTTGCCACGTGCTCTTTAGAACCTAGACAGCATCAAGAAGGGAGGATATTAGAAAAATGTTTCCAGCCATGCCCTGTTGGATGTCAACATTACAATATCCTCCCTCCTTTGATGTTGCAGCGCTCAAAAGAGCATGTAGTATCGGTTTTACTAAATTCTCTGGATTTTCCAACTAACAATATATTCATTAAGTGATCTAGCTTCTGAAGAAGATATTTTTAATAAAAATTTTGAAGTTATTTTTATTTTCTTTGTGGTTGAATAGTACAGCAGTGAACTTGCCACAAGCATATGGCCAGGGACTGATTCCCCTCCATTCTTGTTTATTTATAGTCACTCGTCAATAACAACTTGCTTAACTCGACTCACGAAATCTAATGACACGATTGCAAACAAACCAGACCACGGGTAGGGTTCGAACCCTTTGATCAGAAGTCTTAGAACTCCAGACCGTCGCGTTAGCCACAGGGCCAGGTAGCTACAATAAAATTCATTCAACTAGGTATATTTATACCTAGTTGAATGAAGTTGAAATCATGGAGTTCTAACCCCACCTGTGGTATGGTTTAACTTCTCTTGGTTATATACTATGTGGGTAACTGGAATAACAACTTGTTTAGGTTCATATACAGTTTAGGTACCAGGAATGCTTCTGTGGGTGTGCAATGAGATGTTTTGGTGGCGACTGACGTAAAGCGTCACAGAATGAATGAAAGTAAGTCCCATCAATGAATGAAAAGGACACTGACCTTCCAAACACGGCCTTAAATCTTCTTCATCATAATTTGTAGATAACTTTTTCTTACGAATTAATTAAAACATTGCATTGAAAAAAAATGAAAACTTACATTTTAATATCTTTTTCAGTTTTGGGTTCGATTTATTTCAGTTTCCCGTCACAAATTAATTTAAAGACTATATTACCTGGGTTTACCTGGAGAGAATTCCAGGGGTCAACGCCCCTGCGGCCCGGTCTGTGACCAGGCCTCATGTTGGACCAGAGCCTGATCAACCAGGCTGTTACTGCTGGTCGCAAGCAGTCCAACGTACGAACCACAGCCTGGCTGGTCAGGTACCTCTTTGGTGCCTGTCCAGTGCCTGCTTGAGACAGCTGGGGTTTTGTTGGTAATCCCCCTGATGTATGCTGGGAGGCAGTTGAACAATCTTGGGCCCCTGACACTTATTGTGTTGTCCCTCAATGCTAGTGGCACCCTGTTTTTCATTGGGGGATGTTACATCGCCTGCCAAAGTCTTTTGCTTTCGAAAGGGAGTGATTCTCGTGTGCAAGTTTGGATTCTCTCGAAATTTTCCCGTTTTATATAAAATGTATCTCTCCCGCCTGCGTTCTAGGGAGTACAGGTTTAGAAACTTCAAGCGTTCCCAGTAATTGGTGGTTTATCGCAGTTATGCGTGCTGAAGGTTCTCTGCACTTTTTTCTGGTCAGAAATTTTCCCCCCTGCCTTAAAAAGGTGCAGTTAGTGTGCAGCAATATTCCAGCCTAGATAGAACAAGAAAACTGAAGTGTTTTCATCATGGGATTATCCCTGGTTTTGAAGGTTCTCATTACCCATCCTGTCATTTTTCTAGCAGATGCAATTGATACAATGTTATGGTCCTTGGGTGAGATCCTCTGACATGATCTTCCCGGTCTTTGATATTAGTTTTTCGCTCTATTGTGTGGTTGGAATTTGCTTTATACTCCATGAATTTTAATTTCCTCACGTTTTCCATATCGGAGAAATTGAAATTTATCATCATTGAACTTCATATTGTTTTCTGCAGCCCATTTAAAGATTTGGTTTTTTGTCCTGGGGGAGTCTTGCAGTGTCTTCAACGGTGGACACTGTCATACAGATTCGGGTTTATCTGCAAGGAAGACACGGCACTGTGGCTTATATCGCTGTTTATGTCCGATATGACGATGAGGAACAAGATGGGGCGAGTACTGTGCCTTGTGGAACAGAGCTTTTCACCTGCCCCTCAGACTTTACTCTGTTGACTCTACTTGACTCACGAAATCGTAATGACAGATTTTTAAAAAACCATACCACGGGTGGGTTCGAACCCGCGGTCAGAGTTAAAACTCCAGACCTCGCGTAAGCCAGCTAGCTTCAAAAGATTCATCCAACTAGGTATATTTCTAACCCCCATAGGAAGGTTAGCATAGGCACCACTGTGTCCACAAATGCAATTTTACAGACGAATCTCCCGCTAGCATGGCCGTGGAACTCTAAAATCAAGTCCCCCTCAAAGCCGTCAACATGACTGGCCTAGTGGCTTACGCGACGGTCTGGAGTTTTTAGACTCTGTGACCGCGGGTTAGAACCCCCCCCGTGGTATGGTTTGTTTACAATCGTGTCATTACGATTTCGTGAGTCATGTTGACGGGTTTGAGGGGACTTGAGCTAGAAATTCGTCACGGCCTGGGGGGGAGATTCGTCTGTAAAATTGCATTTGTGGACACAGTGGGTATGCTAACCTTCTATGGTGTAGAAATATACCTATTGGATGAATTTTTGAACTAACTGGCCTAGTGGCTTACGCGACGGTCTGGAGATTTGAGACTCTGTGACCGCGGGTTCGAACCCCACCCGTGGTATGGTTTGACTACTACTCTTTGTGTTTTATTTTTAGGAAATTATAATACATCTCCACTTTTCCAGTTATTCCTTTATCTGATTTTGTGCGCTATTACACCATGGTCACCCCTTGTCAAAGGCTTTGCAAAGTCTGTGTATATTACATCTTATTCCCAAAGCCCGTCCACACGCAGCTGGGAAACTTACAGACCTCTTCAAAAATGTAAACGATGGTTCCACTATCCTAAATACTCCACCAACCATTAAGGTATGGCACAACTTGCTACTTTTTGGCAATGTCTTCTTAGCTGTGCCGGAAAGAAGGAAAAAGGCTAGCCTCAATGATCATTAAATCTTTATGAGACTTTCCTAGAGCTGATAACCCATTCACCTTCCCCATCAATACAAAAACGGAGAGGCAGAACCCCACTCCACTCACAGCAGAAAAATCAGAGTCCAGGTGAGCAAGAAAATTGAAGAGCAATCAAATTTCACCAGTGAAGATACAGTTGTCCCCGGGATGCTGACACTGCTGAAGCACTTAGAGGAAAGCACCCTGCCAGGAAACCATGGGCACCAACAGTTCCAATACCTCTGTCCCCACTGTGGAACCATTGATTGTGGAAGACTCGGATTTTACAAAGCTGTAGAGCCAAGTGAAGTAATCGTGGGGGGACCTAAATGTAAAGTAGGAGCAGCGTTTAGAGAGGGTGTGGTAGGTAAGTTTGGGGTACCAGATATAAATGATAATGGGGAGCATTTGATTGAACTTTGTATAGAAAGGGGTTTGGTTATAGGTACAATATTTTAAAAAAAGGATAAATATGTAAACAAGATATGATGTAGGGCGAAATGACAGTAGTTTATTGGACTACATATTGGTGATAAAAATGTTGGGTAGACTTCCGGGGATGTACATTTTATAGAGGGTCCACAGATATATCAGATCAATTTTTAGTTGTAGCTACAGTGAGAGAAAAGGTAGATGGAATACAAGGAGAATGGAAACAGCAAGTAAAAAAGGTGAAGATTTATAAACTAAAGGAGGAGGCGGTTAGGGTAAGATATAAACAACTGTTGGAGGACAGATGGGCTGTGAGAATATAGGCAATGTGGTAGAAGAGGTATGGGGTAAGTTTAAGAATATAGTGTTAGAGTGTTCAGAAGAAGTTTGTGGTTATAGGAAAGTGGGTCGAGAGGGAAGTAGAGTGATTGGTGGAATGATGATGTGGAGAGAAAAAGTTAGCATAAGAGAGGTTTTACAAAGTAGAACTGATGCAAGGAGGGGAGTATATTGAGAGAAAAAGAGAGGTTAAGAGAGTGATGAAGCAATGTAAAAGAGAGCAAATGAGAGGTGGGTGAGATGTTCAACAAATTTTGTTGAAAATAGGACAAAGTTTTGGGTGAGATTAATAAGTTGAAAATAGGAAAGAATGGATTTTCAGTTAAAAATAGGAGAGGAGAGTTATTAAATAGAGAGTTAGAGGTATCGGGAAGATGGAGGGAATATTTTGAGGAGTTGTTAAATGTTGATGAAGATAGGGAAGCTGTGATTTCGTGTATAGAGCAAGGGGAATAACATCTTATAGGAGTGAGGAAGAACCAATTGTGAGTGTGGGGGAATTCTGAGGCAATGAGTAGAATGAAAGGGTAAAGCAGCTGGGATTGATGGGATAAAGATAGAAATGTTAAAGGCAGGTGGAATATGTTTTGGAGTGGTTAGTTTTTTTATTTATTTAATTATGGAAGAGGGTAAGGTACCTAGGGATTGGCAGAAACATGCATATTCCGATAAAAAGGCAAAGGGGAAAAAGAGAGTGTAAAAAATTATTGGGGAATAAGTCTGTTGAATATACCTGGTAAAGTGTATTGTAGAGCTATTATAGAAAGAATTAAGAGTAAGATGGAACGGATAGCAGATGAACAAGGAGGCTTTAGGAAGGGTAGGGATGTTAGACCAAGTGTTTGCAGTGAAACATATAGGTGAACAATGTTTAGATAAGGGTAAAAAAGGGGTTTGAGGTATTTATGGTTTTTGGGAAAAGCATATGATTGAGTGGATAGGGGGCAATGTGGCAGATTTTAAATGTATAGAATAGGAGGTAGTTTATTGAAAACGGTGAAAAGTTTTTTAGGAAGTGAGGCTCAGGTTAGAGTTTTTGGCGAGAGGGGATTATTTCCCAGTAAAAAAAGGCCTTAGACAGGGATGTGTGATGTCACCATGGTTGTTCAATATATTTATAGATGGAGTTGTAAGAAGTGAATGCTCGGATGTTGGCAAGTGGTGTGGGATTAAAATATAAAGAAAATAACACAAAAAGGGAGTTGTCACAGTTGTTCTTTGCTGATGACACTGTGCTTTTGAAATTTGAAAGAAGTTGCAGAGGTTGGTGGATGAATTTGGTAGGGTAAGTAAAAGAAGAAATTGAAACTGAATATAGGAAAGAGTAAGGTGATGAGGAAAAAAAATAGATATCGGAAGATTGGATATCAGTTTGGGGGGGGAGAGTATGGAGGAGGTGAATGTGTTCAGATTTTGGGAGTGGATGTGTCAGCAGATGGGTCTATGAAGGATGAGGGTCACAGAATTAACGAGGGAAAAGGTAGTGGTGCCGAGGGCTTGTGGAGACACAGAACTTTATCCATAAAAGCAAAAAAGGAATGAATGAGAGTATAGTTATCCAACACTCTTGTATGGGTGTGAGACATGGGTTGTAAATGTTGCACAAGGAGAAAAGGAGTGGAGATGTCATGTCTGGGGGAATGTGTGGGTGAATATAATGCAGTGAATCTGTAATTTGGAGATTAGGAGAAGGGTGTGGGATTACCAAAACTATTATCCGATGGCTGAGGAGGGGGTTAAGAGATGGTATGGACATGTAAAAATGGAAGAAATTGAATGACTTCTAGAGTGTGAAATCTGTAGTGGAGGAAGGCGGGGTAGGGGTTGGCCTAGAAAAAAGGGTTGAGGAGGGGGAAAAAGGGGTTTTTGTGCGAGGGCGGACTTCCAGCAAGCGTGGGGGAAAGTGTTAGTCTAAAAACATTCCGGGGAAGACCCCCCCACTGAACAGTTAATTTGCCTGAATCAGAAGTCTATAAGGCGGTAGTGACATTTCCAGCAGGATCTTCAGGAGGCTACACTGGTATTCGACCACAACACCTCAAAGAGATGGTAAATCTGGCTCGGCCATCTGCATCAATTCTTCTCACCGACGTTAATTAACAACCTTTTTCAACTGTCTGGCTGGATGGATCCCAGAAGAAATTTTAAACTTTCCTTTTTTGGGCCTCATTATTCGCTTTGAAGAAGAAGGATGGGAAATAAGACACATTGCTGTTGGGCCCCCTTTTCCGTCTATTCCAAAGCAGCAGTAAAAAAAATTTCCCCGAAGCTGCCAGTTTACTCCCCCCACACCAACTGGGGGTTAGGGGGTCTCAAGGCAGTGAAGCTGCAGCTCATGCAGCAAGGGTCTACATCAGGGACCTACCATGACAAGGCCATAGTCAAACTTGACTTTAGAAATGTCTTTAATATGGTGAGTGAGATGTCGTCTTTCTGGCCGTTCGGGTCGTTCTTCAGTCTTGTTTCCTTTTTCCGGTACACAAACCCTCAATTCTTTTGTTTGGCAACAAAATTCCCTCATCTGATTTCAGCAGGAACCCACTCCTCCACTACTTTCTGCTTGGCAGTAAAGAACTAATTCCAACGAGCTCAAATCTGGTACCTGGATGATGTCACTTTGGCGGTTCTGAAGACCCCCTGATAGAGGACATACAACTGGTGAAGACACAGGGAAAGCCTTGTGACTCACCTCAATCCCTCAAAAATCATCACAACAAACAAGGAAATAATCCAACTGTGCAAAAACCCCTCCCTAAGTCTCTACTACCACTCCATCGTAGAGCACCTTGTTGGGAGCACCGCTGGGTTCAGGCCATCGAGAAGGTCCTCAAGGATAAACTCAATGACCTGAAGAGAATAAGGGGATGAATAAGAAATCTTGATGCCCTTCCTGTATGTCTTCACAAGGTGTCTTACTCTGCCAAGACCCTTTCCCCTGGGTGCGAACCCCTTTTGACAACTCAACACTCAAAAAGTATGACTCACTCCGGAATTAGTCTTTAAGAAGGCACTAAATCTGTCACTGGAAGATCAGCAATGGAATTAGGAAACTCTCCCAGTGCGACTGGGAGGTATAAAAATGCGAAAATGCAGGTACTTTTTCAATTTTGTCCTCATGTTTGTTTTCCCCGTGGACTAGTAAAATTGATTGTCCTTACACGCTTGGAAGGGAGCTCAAGACCCCAGGTTCATTGAAGCAGCCTTACGGTGGGACATCCTTGCAGACTTTTCCCGTATCCACTCCCCAGAAAGAGCACAAACAGTCAACGGGCAAAGTCCCAAAAAAATCCCCAAAATTAACCCTTTTAAAAAGAAAAGCTCGTCCCTTTTTGGGAATGCACCTTTTTCGGAGTTTTCCCTTTTTTGCTTTTCCCCAAATTTCCCCCTCTGGGCCTCGACTCGACCCACAAGTCATTTGGATTGGTGTTGCTCTTCCCCCCCCCTACTCACCTAACATAGGTGTTTTGCGGCAGGGCGACGGCCGATCAATTCGGACTTCATTGTCTCGTTTACACATCAGAAGGAAAGATGCTAGTCATGGGGGGTTTAGCGACATCATAAAAAGCCTCGCCACGCCCCCTTTATTGAATAGGAACCCCAAGTACAGAGGTCTGACTGAATCAAAGCGTCCTCTTGGAGCCACTATGCTAACCTGGAATGATGGAAAGCAGATTCCTGGGACTAACCTGTGCCCCCATTGTCAGCACCTTTGCCATACTCCATAGCTGAAGGGTGGGCTGGGGACACGGAGCCCCCGAAGACCAAAATAAAAAGCAAAAAACCCCCTTGCTTAATTTTCCCCCGTAAGTCGGAGACCCTTGGAGCATGGGGCAAGTGTGCTTAAAAATTCCTAAAAAAGCGGGGGGAAAAACTGATCAGAAAACCAAGGATCACAGAGCGGCCAGCTTCTTCTTTCAGAGACTGTTTACGATCCAAAGGGTGGAGAAAATTCTCCAGAGAGGGGGTATCAGGCCTTTCAGCCCCCTTCAACCTTTTAGGGGCCCCCCTTAAAAGGGCCAGACACGTCTTGCCGGCTTCCTGGTCAACAATTTTTAGTAACAGATGTACGTACCCGGAATAAGACACGGCTGACCAATGTTAAAAAATGTGAGTTAATGATTGAAAATCACACTCTTCGCAGTAGGAAAACTAAGGACATTCTCATCCCCCTTTTTTATCATGTTAAAAATACTACACAGTCGCCAAGCCTAGAGATGCAAGAAATCAAAAATTCTGCGTTGCTTTCTATAGGTTTAGAATGGGGGAAATGTTCTTAGGTCAGCAAAACAGGGCAAAGGGGGGCCGGGTGCAGGGGGCGTTAGATTTACTTAAGAAACCAAAAAATAAGACTTTTGTCCCGGGGGATTGACCTAAAAAGGGCCTTTATCTGGGCCCCCGACCTCTTATCAATCCCCACTAACACCGGGAAATCGGATCAGAACTCTGTTCCAGCGCGTTTTAGTAAAAAATTATAAAATAGCGGTACCTTACAGAGAAATGTGTGCAGCTTCTTATTACTGCTAATAAACAATATTGAAGAACGTAGAAACAATCGCGAGTGTAACAATATCGGATTAGGACGGTGACTCATCAGCGACGTTCACAATCAAGACAGCTTTCCCGCCGTAAGTTTTGATGTTTCTTGTTGTACAGGGGACTGTGCAGTTCTTGTGTGGGGGGCATCAAATTTATCTACTGATGGCGGTTATGTGTGGACGTTTTAGCCAAAACCCGTGAGTACCAGTTCAGTCCATTTACTGACTGAATATTGGGTATCGCTCCTCTGGGGCTTTTGTTTTTTACTCACTTCCCCAAACAGCTCCGTGGGGGGGGAATACTGGGTCCCATGGGGGAAGTGGATAAAACTGCGGAAGGTTGACCCAGTGACGAAGATAAGTACAGTGGCCCCCCGGTAATGAACACCCCGGAAATCTACAATTTGAAATAATATTAAAAGCTTGTGGAAGTGTTTTTTTGGGGTCTAAAATAAAACGTACGTGTTATTTTTTTAAAAAATAAATTCGTTGGGGTTGGTTTTAACCCAGGCTTCTGGGATGAATTTTTTTTGTTAACGGGGGGCCCCTGTACAGTGTCAAATTTTACTGATCAAAAAATTTAGTAGTTAGACTGTTGGGTTTGTCTGACTCTTTCTCTTCTACTTCAACTCTTCCTCTCAGGGGGTATTCTTCTTCTGTCCCCACTTCCCCCTCGCCCTAGTGGGTTTCCGGAAGGAATAATAATAATTCCCCAATCGGGCCTTTATATATATTTTTTGTGCCGATTAAGTAAAATTTTTATTTTGGCTTAAATAACAATCTCACCTTGCCATATAAGACAAATGAAAATTTTGTATGCAATAATTTCCCAAAATCATTCTGAAATAACAAAAAAATATATTTCTTTGTTTGTTTATTATTAAATTAATGTTAACTTATCTAAAATATATTTAGTTGGGTTAGGCTAAATTAAATTGCGCTTGTTGTAATAAGGTTGGTGGGTTTTAAAAAGTTTCTCTTGGTAAAAATTATAAATTTTTACATTAAAAAAATTGAAAAAAAATATCTTTAATCGTATAGGAAAATTTTAAAAGGACTTAATTTTAAATGAGTTTTGAAATTAATTTTCCTAATCGGCACGACATATATATATATATATATATATATATATATATATATATATATATATATATATATATATATATATATATATATATATATATATATATATATATATATATATATATAAAAAAAAAAGGCTTCAAGGAAGAATATTTGGTTTTTCCTGTTTTGAATTTCCCTTCTCCTACCACCCCATCTTTTTTTTTTTTTTTTTACCAATAAGTATTTTTATTAAAAAAGGTACAAAAAATTTAAAGTCATTGTTGATATAAAGATGGCATATACAGTAAACAGGTGTGAGATACATGTCTGTACATATTGTTACATGTTTGTCACTGATTATTCAAAAAACTCATCCAGCTCTTCGGGCGGGGCGCGGGGCCCCGAATACAGCATGCATTACCCCTCTGAACCAGCGCGAGTCGCTGGAACGAAAATAGCTGCCCTGGGATCTCTAATTACCCTGTTGATCTTTTGCCCAGCTCCTTGGGGGAATTAGATGCACTTTTTCCCCATGACCCCAAGGGCCCCAGTAGGAACAAACATTAATGATGGGGGAAATTCTCCTTTCTCGACTTCGGGGGTCCCCGAAGGTGGCAGCTGCCCCCCTTCCTCCCTGGTGTTTGGAGATAGGTATCAGCCAAGGTAGATGTAAGTGGTCCCACCACCTGCTTGCCGTCTGTCAGGCTTGAAGGGTGATACCATCTGGACGCTTTTGGCTGCCATCAATCTGCATAGTTGGGGGGGTCCCTTCTGCTGGGTCCGGCTGTTTGACTCCTCTTGATAATGTTATTAACCTCTTCATGTCTTGCAATCTTTCCCTCGGTTTACGACACACAAGACCATGGTACCCGAATCGGTCTGCTGCTTCACTCCACAAATACACCTGTGTTCGGCGAGAATAGGGGCGGCAAGTCAAAGGGAACACCAATGCGGATGGTCGTGGGTCGAGGGTTTCCAAGGTGGAGTTGGGAAAAAAAAATATATATATATATATATATATGTCGTGCCGATTAGGTAAAACTTGCGATTTTGGCTTAAATAGCAACGCTCACCCCATATAAGACAAGTGAAAATTTCTGTATCAAATTTCGCCAAAATCATTTGAACATAACGAAAAAAATATATTTCATTGTGTTTGTTTATTATTAAATTAATGGTATCTAAAATATATTTAAAATTTGGGGGAGGGGAAAATAAATAACGCTTGTTGTAATAAAAGGGTTGGTAGGTTTTCAAAGTTTCTCTTGGTACAAAATTATAAATTCTTACATTAACATTTTAAAGAAAAAAATATATCTTTAAACGTATAAGAGAACATTTTGAAAGGATTTAATTTTAGATGAGTTCTTGCTAATTGACCAGTTTTACCTAATCGGGACGACAAATATAAAATATATATATATATATATATATATATATATATATATGTCGTGCCATTGGTAAAACTTTTCTTTGCTTAAATAGCAACGCTCACCTTGCCATATAAGACAAGTGAAAATTTGTGTATGCAATAATTTCCCAAAAACATTCTGAACATAACGAAAAAAAAATATTTCATTGTGTTTCTTTATTATTAAATTAATGTTAACGTATCTAAAATATATTTAGTTGGGTTAGGCTAAATTTAATTGCGCTTTTTTAATAAGGTTAGGTGGGTTTTTTCAAAGTTTCTCTTGGTAAAAAATTATAAATTATTACTTTAAAAAAAAAAAAATATATTTTAAACAAAAAAGGGGAAAAAATTTTAAAAAAAGGGTTTTTAAATTTTTTTAGATGAGTTCTTGCAAATTTCCCCCAAAATTTTCCCAAACCCCGACATATATATATATATATATATATATATATATATATATATATATATATATATAAGTGTTTATAATGTTTATAGACACAAATTGGGGAAAAACTGTGTTTATTTTGTCTCTTCTATATTTTATAGACACAAATTAAGAAAAAAACTGTATTTTTTTTTTGTCTCTTATATATTTTAGGAAGTTATTTTAAATTTTTAAAACTTTCATATTAACATTGACATTTTTTTTGTTTATGAACTTGAATATATATGGGGATATTTTTTTTATGCATTTATATACATTTATAGTCATTAAAAAAAAAGTGAATGAAGTTTTTAAATTTTTCCCCTTAAAAAGGCGAAACAGTGTTTTTAGCTGAGAAAAAAATTTCCCAGGAAAAAAAACCCCCCTCGGTGTTGGTGCTTCCATATGTACTCTGTCCGTCAAGGCCACCCCCCCTGGGGTGGGGGTTTTTAGTAGGTCAGCTTTGTTGCCCTTCAAAACACAAGCTGTGGCTGGATTTTTAAACACTCTAAGTGTGTTTTTAAGTATTATTCTAACAATGTCATCATTAAACACAAAAAATGAAATCTTTGCAGACAAAAATTACCTAATTAAAACAATTAATTTCAACCTTATAGGGTTAACCCAAGACAAAAAATATAGACTATGATGAGTTAGAAGTAAAACTTAAACAAACGTCGGGAAATTTTTTTAAAATTCCCCAGTTTTGGGGGAAGTAGGGGGGAAAAAATTTTTTTAGATTCTAACCCATCAGGGAAGACTTAAAAAAATGTTTGGATACTTTTAGTGATAAAAAATTTAAAAATTGGGACATAAATACAGGCTACCTCCCAAAAAAAACTTTGTCACAGAGACCTACTGTAACTAGTGGTCAGACACCTGTCACCCCTGGTGTTGGCTTACCCATTTTTCCCCTAAATTGGCAATCCCTTTTTTTTCAAGGCAACAATTATAAAAGGGGTTCATCGGGGGTTTTTTCATTCTTTAGTGAATTGACGTACTGACATAGATGAGACCCCCTTTTTTTAACTATCTTAAATATCTTGTAAAAGGAGAACCCTATGAACTGAATAAATGATTTCCGTTGGTCAAAGGCGATTATGCTTTAGCTTTACGTGTCTTAGCAGATAATTACCTTGATGCTGACAAAGCCGGGGGTTTTGACATCCCAGTCTTAATATCAAGCTTGAAAAACCAAACATTTTTTCAGATTTTAATCTTTTTGGATCCCATAAGACAATAGTCTCAGAACTCTAGGAGTTAAATATGACCAAAAAACAATGTGATTGGTTTATCAGTGGGTATTGTACAAGATAAACTGTCCCCCCAAAAAATTGAATGTTTAAATATTATGTTCAATAAACGCTATTTCACTTGTGAAGAAATTAGCAATGGTTTACAAATCAATAGTCTCATGCATGCAAGCAACGAGACAAAATGAGAAACCCCCCAAAAACCTGTTGTGGATAATAAAACTTCAACTCAGTAAAAAAAGAGTATACTTACTCCCCCTAAATCCAAAAAAGGGAAAACCCCTGTAGGCCCTTATCAAGCTGTGAACACAACATACAGTAAACAGACTGTCACACATAAACGTACTCCAAAATTTTTTGTGAGGGGAAACCCCCGGGGACAGTATTGCATTCAATACAAACAATGGAGGAACAAAAAAACTTCAACAGCTAAAAAAGGGGCAATAAGTGTTTAGGTGAACACAAAAGGGGGGTAAATCTCACTGAAAAGTTTTTTAAATGAAAGGGGAAAAGCATCATGCATTATCCCCCAAACACTTATCAGAACAACCGATTTCCCCCAGGTCAGGAAGTCTTCAGGGCCCCCTCTCTTTAAATGTGTTTATTTTAATGCCCCATTTATTTTTAAAAAATCCCCCCCTTAAATATTAATGTATTCTTACCCCCTGGGCCCCCTAGGTGGCCCCCATAATTGGTGACTTCTATATCACTGTCAATATATTTATTTTTTTAAAAATTACTGATATCTCGGGGGGTAGCCATTTTTTTTTTTTTTTTCCCCCGTTAATTTCGTTAAGACTATTGCAATATCAATGCTTTTTTTTCAAATTTTAAAAATCATCCTTCTGGCTGTGGGGGTGGGGTGCCTGGGGGGACTTCAAATTTCCCCTTTTTTAGCTCACTCTCCCCTCACCCCTCACTCACTCCTCCCTCACTCCCCCCTCCCCCATGTGAAGACATCCCATGGGGGAAATTTAAAGTGGACATCTTCCTCTTTTTTACAATTTTTCAAGCTCCTGAGATTTTTGATTGAAAGAAACCCAGGTTATCATTCTACTCCCCGTGGTTGTTTTTTTCTTGTATCGCTTGGTTTGCGATATTTGCTTTTATAGAAAAACGCCAAAAACTTGCAATTTTAACTTTTTTCCCCTTTCCCCTTCCTTCCTTTTTTCCCCATACAAATCTGTACTTCTCAAGTCCCACAAAAGTCCTTAAATCAGTATTTTTACGAAAGTGCCTCGGGAAACAGGTATTACCGAAATCCTTCTACAAAACAGGTTGGTAAATCGACCCCCTTTGATCAACTCCACGGTTATGATTACTAAGAATATTGATCTGTTAAAAAGAAGGAAAAAATTTTTTTTTTGAAGTTAGAAATGAAACAAAAAATTTTTTAACATGGTACCACCTGAGTGGCAAGATCATTTTTAGATTGCCCTATAGGGGATTGAGAATAATGAAATGGATAACGAAATGTTTACATTCTAGGAAACTAAACAGTCTCATAGCACAAAATGGCTGGTCTCAACATGGCCCAAATTCGCTATCAATGTGTTGATGTTAACTTAATGGTGCCCCGAACAACTTGGGGTATGGTTAAGTTTTGGGGCCTATTTGTGGCGCACTTTTTTTGACCTTGCCAAATCTTTTTTAAATTTTTGGGAAAAAAAAAGGGACCTATCCCCCGCAACGTTAAAATCTGCAAAAAACGGTATATGGATCTTTTCAGACCTGTGGAACCGAAATGTCCTCAAAGGGTATTAAGTCGTACCAGGAATAAAGACTTCAGCTGACAAAGCAAATGTGATGGTTATTATGGAAAAGGTAGATTATAGCTAAAAAATGAAAAAAATTATTAGAAAAAGGTATATTTAAATACCCCAAAAAGAACTCTTTTCACCAGGGTTTAAAAGTAAATTTAAAAAACAACTTAGAACCTTCGAGAGGAAATGATGAATTAATTAAACAGTTATGGCGAGATCTGCGCACTCCCTTACATGTACGGGTTTTATTAAAACCACAAACCAGGTTTTCCCCCAGACCATAATTATATAAAAAAATTAAATATTTTGCTTGGTCATGTCCCTGCTCAGTGTTTTCTCATATATTGGTCAAACAGGTAAATTTCTGGAAACTAGAATGCCCAACGTAAATCTATATTGAAAATTGGCCCAAATGTCAACAATAGATTTATTCACAGGGAAAATTAAGCTCCCCTTTACAGAATGTTTATATTCTTCTGGTGGGGTTTTTTCATTTATGGGGGGGATTAAGGTTTATTATTGATATTTATATTACTAAATATTTGTGTTCCCCCCTTTGTTGTGTGTGTGTGTGTGTGTGTGTGTGTGTGTGTGTGTGTGTGTGTGTGTGTGTGTGTGTGTGTGTGTGTGTGTGTGTTTGGAGAATCTGAGATTTTTAAGTTATTTTTTTTTTTTGAAGACTTGTGTAGTGTTTGGAAGAAGAACGAAACCCGAAAAATGAAAAAGAGTCCCGATGATGCGAGCAAGAAGTTTATATATATCATCGGCTGAACAAATTTTGTCAAGGTCCATTTTGGGGAAATTTTAATTTTATTTAATTAAAAAATTCTGAAACTTATCTATCGAATGGAAAAAAATTGGTTCCTTTTATCATAAAAGAAATAAACAGTTTTATAAAGGAACCTTTCCTCCTCCCCCCTCGTGTCATGATCAAAAGGGATCACTCTTCTGATGGTGTTAACAT
>WNWK01025979.1:0-27930 GCA_009830355.1 Cherax destructor
CGGAGTTGCTGAGACCACTAAGGCATCTTCCAGAGACAGGACAATCAGTAAGTGGTTGCTGCCTGTGTAAGTCCCCATGGAGACTCCTGCAGTTAAAGAAGTTTCCACCCAGAAATAAATCCAAGGTAAAGGATTGGCCATAGAAGGGATCTGCTTGGGTACATGGACTGGGGAAAGTGAGATGTGGGAGAGGAAAGGTAAGTGTCCCAGAGCTGGTGACAGGCATGTGAGAGTCCCCATGACAAGAACTGGGTCCTAGAGCTGCCCAAAGTAATGGATAAAAGTCCTGGTGAAAGTAATAATATAGTAATAGCCTGGTAAGGTGAGACTGCAGTCATGTCACACTTTGGAATACCACCAAAAGGTTGATCTCCTCCAGATTGGCTCAGAAGTCTTAAGAAATTATACAAAGTAGAATGGGCATTTCAGTAAAAAAACACAGAAAGGGATTTAGAGATTATACAAGCCTCGTCAAGATACCTAGGTGGTAAGAGTGAAGATCATTAAAGTGAGGACAAAGTCCTCTGACTAGAGTTGACCAAAAGCTTCAGTGGCAAGGGATATGAGGGGAAAGAAGGGAGGATCAGAGTAGATGAGGAGAGGAGCCAGCAGCCTCTGGGAACAAAGGAAGATATAGATGATGAAGAGAATCGAAGGTGGTAGAGCCTTCAACTCCCTGGGAGCAAAGAGAGGTATTCAGGCAAAGACAAAGAGACAGTAGAAAGAGTGTGGGAGGAGGTGCCAGCATGGTTGCCAGTTGTGCAGGCAACACTGGTAGAGGAGCCACCTCTAGACACTGAGAGACTGCTGTATCTTCACTAGGAGCAAAACCCATGGTGGGATCCATCACATTGCTGACATTGTGGGAGAGAAAGACTGGGTTGGAGCATGTGGAACACCAATTGGGCTGATAATGCCAGGGCAAAAGAGAGCAGAAGTGTTATTTGCCTGGAAAGGACCTCTCCTGGGAGTAGAGCAAGAGGGGTGAATGGATTGGAGAGCAGTAGAGAAGTCTAGACTTATGAGAGGCCATGGATGACCTGGGAAGGAGAGGAAAGGTCAGGATCCTGCAGATGACATCTAGAGGTCAGATTCAGGACATGGAGGTGAGAATCAAACTGATCCTAGTGTAGGAAATCTTGGTGATCCTGTTCTGCCTGGGCAAGTGCCTGGCAGTAAACAAAGAACACCTCAGAATACAAAGAGTATCTCAGAGCATTAGTAGCAAGAATGTACACGAGTGCATGAACTGGAATCAAGGGAGGATGCCAGTTGGAACCACAAGAGCACACTGAGAAGCAGGAATAGTGAAAGAGAATGTAGTCTGGTAGGGAGCCATTAATAATAATAATTATTATTATTATTATTATTATTATTATTATTAGTATTAGTATTAGTATTAGTATTAGTATTATTATTATTATTATTATTATTATTATTATTATTATTATTATTATTATTATTATTATTATCAAAAAACTCATGACCATCTGTATGACCTGTATGGGTCATACAGATGGCAGGGGGCCACAGAATGGGAGATGACCCATTATCAGGTGTATCTCTTCTTTGCTCCAGAGAGTACATTCCAAAGACTTTGAGGCATTCCTGGTAGTTTAAGTGATTTATAGACTATATGTAGGCAGTAAAAGATAACTGTACATTTTCCAGCTCAGGTAACTCCTGCCTTGAAGGGAGCTGCAAGCACAGAGTAATATTATATAAGTGAGATTACAGGTAACTGGAATTGTACCATCTTTGGTGTTATTTCTTATTCTGAAAGTTCTCATTATCCACCTAGTCATTTCTTGCCTTTGCTACATTTTTTATGTTCTCTAAATTGCATATTATCTGACAGTATTCTTAAATCATTTTACTTGTTTCTTATGTTCTATGAGATGCTCTGCCTGTGTTCTGTATTCACATGCTCATTTTCAGTTCATTCTTAGTGTATCTAAGCAGCTGAAATTTGTCACCATTGAACATCATGTTATTTTTATTTGCCCATTGGAGGACTCTTTTGATATCTGATTGTAATTTTCTGCATCTTCTACTTAGATGACTTTCATACTTGTTTTGACATTGTCTGCAGAGGTTAATACAAAACTGAAACTAATATGTGTATCTCTTGTTTTCTATGAGGATAAGAAGCAGTAAAGGTGTCAGGACTGTGCCTGGGGCTACTCAGCAATTTGGTTTTCTTCCAAAGCTTCAGTAATTTTATCATAATATAATACAGTGGAACCTCCAGTAACAAGCGCATCCATATGCGAGTTTTTCCAGATACGAGCAGTCGATCGGTTGATTTTTTGCTTCCATAGGCGAGCGAAATTTCCAGATGCGAGCGGGCCTCAAGGGAGGTTCCTTGATGCTGGTGAGGGGCTCTTGCTCTTGATCTAGGGAATTGGATCTCATTTGTTTGTTGGACTATCTTATTGAAACTTGGGCAATGTATGATGGAAAGATGTTTCTTAACGTACACCAAAATTGAAAGAAATCTGACTAAATAACAGAGTTCACTTCTCAGCCTTAGCCGGCCCTTAGCGGTACATTTTTGTATGGTTTTTATGGTTGTATTCTCGTTTTTTTGGTCTCAATTGATAGAATGGAAGATATATTACAGAAATAGATATGATTTTGATTGCTTTCGCAACGAAAAGTACCTTGAAATTGAGCTCAAAGTAGCTGAAATGTTTGATTTTTGCTGTCGTTAAAGAGTAAACAAATGACGTCACTGTCCATTACCTGTCCGAGTGGCTATTCCAATATGCACTCACAATTGGGTTGACATTATTTGTACAATTATTACAATAATGCAGTAGTCTGCTTAACAGTAAATCTTCTATTTTTTGTGTAAATAAAAATTCCAAATGGTAAGCAAGAGTATTATTATAAGAATACATACATACTAATAATAATAATAATAATGATAATATGTATAATATAATAATTATATACGTAATAATATATGTAATATAATATAAATTATTATAAGAATACGTACGTACTAATAAATAATATGTAATAATTATAATAATACGTAATACTATAAGTGAGTTTCAGATCTCCACCACAAGATGGCAGTGTGTATCAAAACATCGCCGCTTAGGGAGGCGGAGGCCGCTGCCTCCACCTCCACTAACACTACTCACATACGTAATATTCATTCATTCTAGTGTATATATCATGTTTCTATGTTATTAACCCTTTCGGGGTTATGGTCGTACAAGTACGTTTTACGCACTATGGTTATTGACGTACTAGTACGCCTAAATTCTAGCGCCCTCAAATCAAGCAGAAACAGGCTGTTAGGCCTAGATGTGATAGAATGGGTCTGTGCGGTCAGTGTGCGCAGTATATAAAAATTCCTGCACTCACAGTGCATAATGAGGAAAAAAAAACTGACCGTGTTTTTGGTTTAAAACAGCGACTTTGCAGTCTATTTTCGTATGGTATTTATGCTTGTATTCTCGTTTTCTTAGTCTCATTTTATAGAATAGATGATATATTACAGAAATAGAGATAATTTTGACTGGTTTCACGAACACAAGTACCTTGAAACTGAGCGCAAAGTAGCGAAAATGTTCGATTTTGGCCGATGTTCAGGAGTAAACAAATCACACCATGCGTCCAATACACATCAACTGGAGAGTCTAATATTCTTGCACAAGTGCGCTGATATTATTTATACCATTTTTACAGTGATGCAGTTGTATACATAACAGTACGTAAATCTTCTATTTTTTGTGAGAATAAAAATTCAAAATGGAAAGCAAAAGTAATGTAAGAGGGGCCTGGAGACGTGACTAATGAACAGAGAAGATGTTATTTTAGTGCCAGGAATGTCTGCCTTGTTTATTATGGACCCTATTTTGAAATTGGCATCATTTGAAATTTGTGTGAAATTGGCCAAATTGCCATTTTCTGACCACTATTTTGGGTAGTTGAAATTGGTAAATAGGCAGTTTCTTGTACTCAATCGATAGAAGAAATGGAGTTCTAGCGAAATAACTATAATTTTAGTAGACTGAAACATTGGAATGTGCCGAAAATAGGGCTCAAAGTTGGCGAAATTGCCGATGCGTAAGTGTCATGGCTACCGCTAACTTCGCGAAAGCATAATTCCAGTAGTTTTCGATCAAATTTCATAATTTTTGTGGCGTTATGATCGGAAAAAGATTCTCTATCATTCCATAAGAATTGTTTTTTTTTTTTTTTTTAAATTCGTGGACCCTGAGAACAATTTTCAGAGAGACCCCTTGGACCCCCAAAGTTTTAATATTGTTTAGTATGTCATATTAGATGAATTGTGATAGATAAATAAGCTGTAGAGTTGATATTAGGGAAATTATTTTAGTATTTTGTGGTACAGTGGACCCTTGATTTTCGTCCATAATTCTTTCCAGAATGATTTTCGAGTGCCATTACCAAACAAATTTGTTCCCATAAGGACAAATGTAAATTAGATTAGTCTGTTTCAGACCCCCAAAAATACACTTACAAAAGCACTTACAAAAATACACTTACATAATTGTTCAAGTTGGGAGGTGGACGAAATTCAAGGGTCCACTGTACCTGGAATTCCACTGTAACGGATTAATTCCATTTCAATTAATTTAAATGAGGAAAATTGACTGAAAACGAGCAAATCCAGTTGCGAGCAAGGTCATGGAATGGATTAAACTCGTTAGTGGAGGTTCCACTGTATGTACTTGTGATTAACAAGCTGTTCTTCCTCTAAATCCACATTGCTTTGGGATGCATACATATGCATTTCCATAAAAACAGTAAGTTGGCATCTCAGCACCTTTTCAAAGACATTTATAATGTGTGATGTGATCTTAGTGCTACTGGCTTGTAATTTTTTTGCACAGCTCTACTGTCTCTTGTGGAGAGAGGGGTTATGTGTGTGCTTTCTTTAAGGCTTCTAGAATTTTACCTGAATTTAAGCTGCTCCTACAAAGAACATATAGTTCTCATGCGAATAGTGCTTTGTAGTTCTTAACAAATACCGAATTTCAGGATTCGGGCCTAAGTGCTGCCCTGCATGGCATATTGTCAATTGCTTTTTCGATGTTCGAAAAATTTGTGCTAATGACAAATACGTAATTTGTAGGGTGAACAGTTAGTGAAGAAATTACCTGTGTCTTCAGTTCTGTTCTTTCAGGATTTTACTCCTTTTCTTTGTGTCATCTGTATATGAATCTCCTTTGAGTAAAGGACCTCTACTGGAACAGGCTTTTGACTTGAATTTTGCAAATGTGAAAAAAATATTTAAGATTTTCCCAATTTCCTGGATGTCTTTGTGTTTCTTCTGACTGATATCAGTGGTTTAGTTTGTATCTGTAGCTGGAGATTAGGGATAGGCACAATGAGACTATTGCTCCAGGAAGTAGGAAGAACTCCCTCAATGTAACTGGTATTATACAGTGCCAACAAAGGATTATCAGGCATGTGCCTTAGAATTTTTTTTTTTCTTGCTCCGTGCTAGAACTTTAAAACTGTGCCAGTGATCCTGCAGTTTTCAGGAATTCATTAGGGCAGGGGATGCTGTATGACCATTTTAGGTTTAGTTCTTAACTTAATTACATTATTAGGTGTCCCCAGAGCAGGAGAGGTTGCCTGATTTTTTTTTTTCTTCCTCCAACTTTTCCATTTTATTTTGTTCATAGCTCCAATCGGCTTCAAATTTTCAACGCTTGTGTATGGTAACGAGAACCTGGAATAGCTCAGATAACTTCCAAAACCCTCAGTGGTGTAGCTGAAAATATTAAAAAAAAACAGGCGCCTCCCAATTCAACAATACCAGAGAGCGAAATTCAGATGTCTAGATGCCGATTTGGCCATTGTATGTGTAAAATAGTGTGCCACTTTTATTCTCATTAAATCACGTTAAATAAATTTAACTTAACACTTCTTTAACATAACACAGTTGAAATATTGCAGCCTGTTTTTTGATGAGCACACCATATTTTTCATTCAGCACAGAATAAATTTAGGGGAAAATAGCTGAAAGGTAGTACACACAAAGGGTAGTAATGATAATTTCACTAACTATTCATTCCTGTGCCTTTAACAGTCATTTACTTATCCTGGGTGTATGTATTTCCGTACTTGCATTTGTCATGTTGCACAGTGCCTTTCAGAACATTTTATACCATGCATTTAAAAAAATCATATTGCTCTTAATTATGAAAACCTATTTATACATATGTACGTACAGTGGACCCCCGGTTATCGGCCATAATTCGTTCCAGAATGCTGTTCAAGTGCCGTTACCGAACGAATTTGTTCCTATAAGGAATAATGTAAATTAGATTAGTCCGTTTAGACCCCCAAAAATATACTTACAAAAGCACTTACAAAAATACACTTATATAATTATTCGAGTTGGGAGCAGTACGAAATCCGGGGGTCCACTGTATATTTTCTTGAGTTTTGTTCTCATGACAGAGCAAATGGTCTTGTTGTAACACCAAAGGAACTAATGCAAGGAATAATCTAGTCTGTATTATTGGGGTAAACATAGGGAAATGGGTACTTACAGGAACTTTTACAATACAGTTGACTCATTAACATTGATACCCAATACGGTTAAATGTTGTTATAAACTTAAATTTTCCTTGTAAATATCACTGAATTCAGAAAATATTGGAAAAGTTATATTTGTGTTGTACCCACACCTGTGTTTTAACCAATGTACTTCCTTTAGTTTATATTGTTTTTGCATATTTGATCCTGTTGTATAGTTGAAACACCAAATCAAGTTAAAGTTTATTAGTAGATAAAATTGTGCTCTAAAGAGTGATTTCTCAAATTGAACAGAAGATATAACACCAGAGGATTATAAATGGGACAGGAGCAGTAATAATACATCCAGTTGTTTATCCTTCCCTTCCCTTACACCTCATTTACCCACCAGCCTCGCCTGCTGCTAAATATTAGCATAACCCCACAAAGCAGGGAAACCTTTCATTCCAAGGCTTGGGCTTGATGAAGCCCACCCTTGGGTGAAATGTCTTAATAAAAGGTTTACCTCCTACCACTGTCTTTATTTCAACCTTTCATACTCTGCCTGTGTTGCATCTTTCAGATCTGGTGTTTCATTTCTATTTTTTTTTTTTTTTTTTTTTTTTTTTTTTTTTTTTACCAGACCAGGATATGGTAGTAGTATACACTTTTTCAAAAGTTCTGCTACTGTATCTGAGATTTGATATAGTTATATAAAATTCATTGCCAGTTTTGACCAACTGAAAATCCATGCTCATATGTTTTTTTAAATGAGGATTTTTAGATCTGCAGCTTGCTAGTTGAATTATGGAAAATCATTCGAGTCTCATAAAAATGAGCAATGTTAAAATATCAAATAACTATTGTTAATTATTGTAAATATCAGTTCTCTAATTTAATTAAATGTATTTTCCAAAAAATGCAGTTGATCATGCAGATAACAGATTATCCAGTGATTGGTTACTCAGCATTTAACATTACAGTATCTGGCAGTGTTCTTCCATGCAGCACCAAAGCAGATAATTCTAACAAGGAATGTTCAACAAAAAGGGACCATAAATGATGCAATCATCTGGTGGGGTTAAAATTCCAGTGCACCCTTTCCCTGAGAATGGCAGATAATTGATGATCTGCTGTACGTTTACAATATAGTTACATCACAAACTGGCGACCCGAGTCTAATTTCTTGGCACTGTGGTGATCCAACACCCCTGCTTCTTGCTTTCAGTAATGGCAGTAGGGTTCTCCATATGCAAGTACTGTAACTTCTAAATATTTAGCTTCTCAGGTTTGTAATGTGTGATTCTCACTGGCTCCCTTTATTGGCCTGGGGATTTTGAAAAATTTGTGATCCTGTTTTAGCCTTTTTTTTATCACCTTTGATGCAGTATGTAATTTATAAATAATGTGTTTATTAAAAATCCTAGCACAGTTTATTGACTGTTAATTGCAATCTGTTTGTTTATTAACACAATATTACATAATGGTTTAATATACCCCCTGTTTATCTCCACACATTTTTTTTATATATGTATATACTTTTTATCTTCTTCATTTCACTTCTCTTCTTATTAATACTGACATTTGTAAATTTGTTATTCCCAGGTCAGTGGTTCCTCACTTCCCTAAGGTTAGCAGAATGTTTGGCCCCTTCCCAGTGACTTTGCTGGATGGGAACTTGGTCTTGTCTAGCTGGTCTACTGTAGAGACTGTCCAGGTGGGTGGAATTACAGGAGGGGACACACACAAAACTGCGTCCTGTAATTACACCCACCAAGACAGCTGGAACAGTAGGCCAGCTGACGAGACAAAGCTCTCACCCAACTATAGTGATAGTGACAGCTGGGAGGGACTTATTCTCAGCTGTCGTATCTGAGCTCCTCTGCAAAGACAGTGATTATGTATGAGTGAGGTGAAAGTGTTGAATGATGATGAAAGTATTTT
The DNA here is from genome assembly GCA_009830355.1 of Cherax destructor. Classification (NCBI taxonomy): domain Eukaryota; kingdom Metazoa; phylum Arthropoda; class Malacostraca; order Decapoda; family Parastacidae; genus Cherax; species Cherax destructor. Next base: position 8,455 of record WNWK01025979.1, read on the forward strand.
CTTTTTAGGGATTTTCTTTCTTTTTGGGTCACCCTGCCTCGGTGGGAGACGGCCGACTTGTTGAAAAAAAAAAATTGTAAATTTGTTTTCAACAGACTGTTTGTAATTCAAGTCTTGTAATTAAAGTACAGCACTTCATTAATGTGAGAGTCATGTAACTTTAAGAATCCTTCAGTTTATATTTAAATATTTTTTTTTTTTGTTATGCTGTTGATTCTTAAGTGCTTAACTTTTAAACTATCAGTCACTATGTCAGTGGGGTCAGTGCCAGAGCTGTAAATCTGCCTTCAAATTTTTCACAAGAGGCCAGGGAGGCCTAGGCATGAGAAAACAGCTCTGCATAATGGGTGTTCGCAGTGCAGTGAAACCTTTCCTTAATGGACTAATAGGGAGAGAGTGGGTGTACGAGAATACTGATTGTCTGCAACTCCCAAATTATGAAATTAATATTTCACAATTGTCCATCCTCTCTAAATGACCAAACCACCTCAACAACCCCTCTTATGCAGAGCTTGGAGATTAGGAGATCTGGGATTACTTAATGTATTATCCAGAGGTTTTTTTGATATGGTTTGGACATTTAGAGAGGATGGAACACAATAGGATGACTTAGAAGACGTATAAATCAGTAGTGGAGGGAAGGTGGGGTAGGGGTCATCCTAGGAAAGGTTGGAGGGAGGGGGGTAAAGGAGGTCTTAAGTGCTAGGGGCTAGGACATCCAGCAAACGTGTGCAAGTGTTAGATAGGAGTGAGTGGAGGCAATTGGTTTTTATGACTTTACATGCTGTTGGAGTGTGAGAAAAGTAACATTTATGAAGGGATTCAGGGAATCCAGTTATCCAGACTGGAGGTGGGAAGTACAGTGCCTGCACTCTGAAGATAGGGTGGGAATATTTGCAGTTTTGAACTGTAGTATCGAGGCCCCTCTGGCAATACAGTGGTGAAAGTGTGGGAGACAGCCAGTGTTTAAAAAAAAAAATACACACATATATAAGCAACTATTGGGAGAAAGGTGGGCTAGTGAGAGTATAGGTAGTGTGGGGATTGAAGAGGCATGCGGTAGGTTTAAAAATGCAGTGTTAGAATGCAGAGCAGAAGTTTGAGGCTATAGGAGGGTGGGTGCAGGAATAAAGAAGAGTGATTGGTGGAAGGATAAAATAAAAGATAAAGATTTATTTCTTTGTAAAGGTTACAATGTGTAATTACAATTTTGGTTTGCTAAGATGGAGGGAATATTTTGAGGAATTGTTAAATGTTGATGAGGATAGGGAAGCTGTGATTTCGTGTATAGGGCAAGGAGGAATAACATCTTGTAGGAGTGAGGAAGAGCCAGTTGTGAGTGTGGGGAAAGTTTGTGAGGCAGTGGGTAGAATGAAAGGGGGTAAGGCAGCTGGGATTGATGGGATAAAGATAGAAATGTTAAAAGCAGGTGGGGATATAGTTTTAGAGTGGTTGGGGCTTTTATTTAATAAATACTATATGGAAGAGGGTAAGGTACCTTGGGATTGGCAGAGAGCATGCATAGTTCCTTTGTATAAAGGCAAAGGGGACAAAAGAGAGTGCAAAAATTATAGGGGAATAAGTTTGTCGAGTATACATACCTGGTAAAGTGTATGGTAGAGTGTATGGAGGCAGTGGAGATGTCATGTCTGAGGTCAATGTGTGGTGTGAATATAATGCAGAGAATTCGGAGTTTGGAAATTAGGAGGAGGTGCAGGATTACCAAAATTATTATCCAGAGAGCTGAGGAGGGGTTGTTGAGGTGGTTCGGACATGTAGAAAGAATGGAACGAGACAGAATGACTTCGAGAGTGTATAAATCTGTAGTGGAGGGAAGGCAGGGTAGGGGTCGGCCTAGGAAAAGTTGGAGGGAGGGGGTAAAGGAGGTTTTGTGTGCGAGGGGCTTGAACTTCCAGCAAGCATGTGTGAGCGTATTTGATAGGAGTGAATGGAGACAAATGGTTTTTAATACTTGATGTGCTGTTGGAGTGTGAGCAAAGTAACATTTATGAAGAGATTCAGGGAAACCGGCAGGCCGGCCTTGAGTCCTGGAGATGGGAAGTACAGTGTCTGCACTCTGAAGGAGGGGTGTTAATGTTGCAGTTTTATAACTGTAGTGTAAAGCACCCCTCTGGCAAGACAGTGATGGAGTGAATGATGATGAAAGTTTTTCTTTTTTGGGCCACCCTGCCTTGGTGGGAATCGGCCGATGTGTTAATAATAAATATATAAAATTATTGAAAGAATTAAGAGTAAGATGGAGAGTAGGATACATGAACAAGGAGGTCTTAGGAAAGGTAGGGGGTGTGTAGACAAAGTGTTTGCAGTGAAACATACAGGTGAACACTATTTAGATAAGAGTAAAGAGGTTTTTGTGGCATTTATGGATTTGGAAAAGGCGTATGACAGGGTGGATAGGGAGGCAATGTGACAGATGTTGCAAATTTATGGAATAGGTTACTGAAAGCAGTGAAGAGTTTTTACAAAGATAGTGAGACTCAGGTTAGAGTATGTAGGAGAGAGGGAGATTATTTTCCAGTAAAAGTAGGCCTTAGACAAGGATGTGTGATGTCACCGTGGTTGTTCAATATATTTATAGATGGGGTTGTAAGAGAAGTGAATGCAAGGGTGTTGGCAAGAGGTGTGTGGTTAAAAGATAAAGAATCTAACACAAAGTGGGAGTTGTCACAGTTGCTCTTTGCTGATGACACTGTGCTTTTGGGAGATTCTGAAGAGAAGTTGCAGAGGTTGGTGGATGAGTTTGGTAGGGTATGTAAAAGAAGAAAATTAAAAGTGAATATAGGAAAGAGTAAGGTGATGAGGATAACAAAAAAAATTAGGTGATGAAAGATTGGATATCAGATTGGAGGGAGAGAGTATGGAGGAGGTGAATGTACTGTATTCAGATATTTAGGAGTGGACGTGTCAGCAGATGGGTCCATGAAGGATGAGGTGAATCATAGAATTGATGAGGGGAAAAAGGCGAGTGGTGCACTTAGGAGTCTGTGGAGACAAAGAACTTTGTCCATGGAAGCAAAGAGGGGAATGTATGAGAGTATAGTTATACCAACACTCTTATATGGGTGTGAAGCATGAGTGGTGAATGTTGCAACAAAAAGAGGACTGGAGGTGTCATGTCTGAGGGCAATGTGTGGTGTGAAAATAATGCAGAGAATTAGTAGTTTGGAAATTAGGAGGAGGTGCTGGATTACCAAAACTATTATCCAAAGGGCTGAGGAGGGGTTGTTGAGGTGGTTCGGACATGTAGAGAGGATGGAACAAAATAGAATGACTTCGAGAGTGTATAAATCTGTAGTGGAGGGAAGGCAGGGTAGGGGTCGGCCTAGGAAAGGATGGAGGGAGGGGGTAAAGGAGGTTTTGTGTGCGAGGGGCTTGGACTTCCAGCAAGCATGCGTAAGCGTATTTGATAGTAGTGAATGGAGACAAATGGTTTTCAGGACTTGACGTGCTGTTGGAGTGTGAGCAAGGTAACATTATGAAGGGATTCAGGGAAACCGGCAGGCTAGACTTGATTCCTGGAGATGGAAAGTACAGTGTCTGCACTGGTGTTAATGTTGCAGTTTTTAACTGTAGTGTAAGCACGCCTCTGGCAAGACAGTGATGGAGTGAATGATGGTGAAAGTTTTTCTTTTTCAGACCACCCTGCCTTGGTGGGAAACAGCCGATATGTTAATAAAAATATAAAAAAAGTACAACAAAAGCCACTATCATGCAAGATAGTCAAGGTGCAGGTTTATAAGAATAATAATCTTGAAGTTGCACATAATAAGAACAATATTACAATTAATGGTTCAAGCAGTGATATTTCATGGATTGGCAGATGTTTAAAAGACTAGAGGTCACATAATATAATAACTGATTAGAAGTTGATTTGGTTGAGAGATGAGATGATTTTTAAGCAAAGTCCTAAATTTATAAGTAGTCAGGGGATCCTTTACCAGTTCATGTAGTAAGTTCCAGATCTTCGGGCCCTTTATGTTCATTGTGATTTTGCATAGTGTGAGACTGACAACGAGGAATGTCGAAGAGTGCCTTATGCCTTGTTTTGTGACTGTACGTTCTGTTGTAACTATCAAGGAGAAGTTTAAATGGAGGGTTTATAGTGGAGTTTAATGTTCTGTACAGTGGAACCTCTACTAACGAGCGCATCCACGTGTGAGTTTTTCCAGATACGAGCAGTCGATCGGTCGATTTTTTGCTTCCATAGGCGAGTGAAATTTCCAGATGCGAGCAGGCCTCAAGGGTGGTTCCTTGACGCTGGTGAGGGGCTCTTGCTCTTGATCTAGGGAATTGGATCTCATTTGTTTGTTGGACTATCTTACTGAAACTTGGGCAATGTGTGATGGAAATATGTTTCTTAATGTACACCAAAATTGAAAGAAATCTGACTGTAAATAATGGAGTTTACTTCGCAGCCTTAGCCAGCCCTTAGCGGTATTTTTTCGTATGGTTTTTATGGCTGTATTCTCGTTTTTTTGGTCTCAATTGATAGAATGGAAGATATATTACAGAAATAGATATGATTTTGATTGCTTTCACAACGAAAAGTACCTTGAAATTGAGCTCAAAGTAGCTGAAATGTTTGATTTTTGCCAATGTTCAAGAGTAAACAAATGACGTCACTGTCCAATATGCCATTCCAATATGCAGTCACAAATGGGTTGACATTATTTGTACAATTATTACAATAATGCAATAGTCTGCATAACAGTAAATCTTCTATTTTTTGTGTGAATAAAAATTCCAAATAGTAAGCAAGAGTATTATAAGAATACGTATGTACTAATAATAATAATAATAATAATGATAATATGTATATAATAATTATATACGTAATAATATACAGTAGACCGTCATTTAGCACGAGTTTATGTTGCATGTTATGGATATTGAACGATTGAAGAATTGCGGCACATTATTATCTAACACGACGTAAAAATGATATTACACGGTTCGTGGGAGGGGAAAAAAGTTTGAGCGCGCGGTCGCCCGCGGTGGGTTAAACCATTGAGTCAGTGGGGGAGCCCTACTGCTATCCCCCGCCACCCTCACCCACCCACGCATCCCTCCCAGCGTTCAGTTTGGTTCATACACGTGCAGGACAACAATAATCGGGAAGCTCGCTCTGTTTATTTATACATTTTCTCATTTTCATTGCATTTTCATAAATCAACTAAGCAATCATGGCACCCAGTAAGCATACAAGTGTTCCAGCAAGTGACAAGAAAATGTTTAAGTGTTCAAGTCTAGGAATTGCAAAGAAAATCGAGATACAGTGGACCCCCGGCTAACGAACACCCCGGAAATCGTACAATTATGTAAGTATAATATTGTAAGTGCTTGTGGAAGTGTATTTTTGGGGGTCTGAAATAGACTAACCTACGTGACATTATTTCTTAAGGAAGTAAATTTGTTCGGTAATGGCACTTGAGCAGGCTTCTGGGATGAAGTTTTTTCGTTAGCCGGGGGTCCACTGTATTAGATAAGCTTAAGAGTGGCTCACATGTGGTGGATATAGTGAGGGCGTATGGCCTTAATGAAGCGTCAATTCATACAATTAGGAAGAATGAGGCGAATATACGAGCTTGTGTAATGAATAACCCAAAATGTGAGCTCATGAAAAGAATGACACGTAGGTCCCAACAAGTAAATAAAACAGAAAACTTGTTGCTTTAGTGGATCGAACAGAAAACAAAGAAAGGTGCACCACTTAATTTCCTCTTAATTAGGGAAAAGGCCTTACAGTTGTTTAAAGCAGTGTGTGATAAGGAAGGAAGGCCTGAAAACGAGTGTATGTTTAGCACAGGCTGGTTCCAGAACTTTAAGTTGCATAATACTATTAAGTTTTCTGGTGAAAGTGCTTCAGCTGATCATACAGCAGCAAGTAATTTCCCTGCTGAATTTCAGGAACTTATTTCTGAGGGTGGCTATGAGCCACATCAAGTGTTTAATGCTGACGAGACAAGTGGTTTCTGGAAGAAAATGCCAGCACGAACTTATATCAGTCAGCAAGAGAAAAGTGCACCGGGCTTCAAGGCAGCAAAGGATCGCTTTACCTTGCTCCTTTGCGGTAATGCATCAGGTGATTTCAAGTGTAAGCCCATGGTTATTTACCGCTCTAAGAATCCTCGTGCTTTGAAAGATGTGTTTAAAAACACCTTACCAGTAATTTGGAGGTCAAACCAGTCAGCATGGATGACAGAGGAAATATTTATTGACTGGTTTAAGCATCACTTTCTTCCTGAAGTCAAGTTTTACCTGCACAGCAAGAACCTTGCATTCAAGGCTCTCTTCATTCTTGATAATTCCCGTACTCATCCACAAGCTTTGCTGGATGTGACCACATGTAAAAGTTGTATTTTTACCTCCAAATACAGCATCTCTGATTCGACCACTGGACCTGGGAGTTATTAAGTCATTCAAGTGTAACTACACAAAAAAAGTTATGAAAAAACTAGTTGAATCAATGGACTCTGACTCCAACTTGGCAGTACCAAGCTTCTGGAGTAAATTTAACATTGCAGATGCCATCAGCTATGCTAGCAGTGCATGGAATGAAGTGCCCCAATCAACATTAAATGCAGGCTGGGGAAAGTTGTGGCCTTCTGTAGTTAATTCTTTCACTGGTTTTTCCTTGCTTGAGAGTGAAGTTCAGGAAATTGTTCAGCTGCCAAGGAGATTACCAGGTGATGGTTTTGAAGATATGAATGAAGAAGATGTGAATGAACTCTTAGAAGATGATGATGATGAAGACAGGAGTCCAGAGGAAATGTTGGCAGAGTTCGATGCACAGATACAAGGGAGGGAGATAACAGAAGAAGATGAAGAAGAACCTGAAGAAAAATAGTTAACATTGCAGCAGTTACGTGAGCAGTTCCATGTTGCAGTGCAGTGCTTTGAAACGGGGTCTAGACCAGCGGATGATGCCCTACCGTCAGCTGTATAATGTACTGCAGGGTAAAAGAGCCCAGAGATCCATTACAGAATTTATGCACACTGCAATACAACCATCGACTTCAGTACCAGAACCTCTACCATCCACTTCTGCCGACAACCAACAACCATCCACCTCAACCCAGTAGGGCCACACCATCCATATCCACTCTTCACAACCATCCACAAACACCATTACCCACAATTTAAGGTAAGAAATACTATTATTTCTATTTAGTCTTAAGCAGTAATATATCACAACAATGAACTATAATTACATATTCATCTTCAATTTTTGCAAGATCTGTTGGTCTAAAAAAAACTTGTTTGGCTTTTTGGGGACTCCCAGGAACGTAACCCTATTTTTCCCATAAGTTCTATTAATTATCTAACACGATTTTACCTAACAAGACGTTTTCAGGAACGTAACTACCGTGCTAAATGACGCTCTACTTGTATATAATATAATATAAATTATTATAAGAATACGTACAAACTAATAAATAATACATAATAATAATAATACAGTGGACCCCCGGTTAACGAAAAAAATTCATTCCATAAGCCTGCTCAAGTGCCATTACCGAACGAATTTACTTCCTTAAGAAATAATATCACATACGTTAGTCTATTTCAGACCCCCAAAAATACACTTCCACAAGCACTTACAATATTATACTTGCATAATTATACGATTTCCAGGGTGTTCGTTAACCGGGGGTTCACTGTAATACTATAAGTGAGTTTCAGATCGCCACCACAAGATGGCAGTGTGTATCAAAACATCACCGCTCAGGGAGGGAGGGAAATTCTCATGTTTTCATTATGTTTCGTGCAGTTATTTTGAGAAATTTCTTCTTTCTAACCATGGGTCTTAAGAAAGCAAGTGCAAAGGACAGTGCTGAGAAGAAAATGAGGATGATTTCCATGGAATTAAAGCAGGAAATCATTCATAAACACAAACTAGGTGTAGCATTAAGAGTGTAGCATAAAGAGTGTAGCATTATGGGTGTACCATTAAGGGTGTAGCATTAAGAGTGTAGCATTATGGGTGTACCATTATGGGTGTAGCATTAAGAGTGTAGCATTAAGGGTGTACCATTAAGAGTGTACCATTAACCCTGTCATTCCATGTCGGGAAATATTAAAAAAAATATATATATATTTTTTCTTATCAAAATGTTAAGATTATTTTTCTGATTTTTTAAATCCCCCTCAAAAAAATTTTGCAATCAGTACTTACCGAGATATAGAGGCATAAAGTTGGCAAAAAATGAGCCGCGTATGGCAACAGCGGCGAATGCCGCTCACCCGGTAAACTTTGGTTTACTTCCTTTCGTAGGTTTCTTGTTTTTTTTCACTATTTTATTTTTTTACGTAACTTATGTGGATTGTGAGACCACAGTAAGGTGCAATGTATATATATATATACACTCGTTGTATGCAACACAATAATCGCACAAACATTAGTATCATTATATTGTTTACAAAACTTGTTTACACCAACCAACAATAAAAAAAAATTGTTTATTACTATTGTTCTATGATATATATACACATATATAATGACTGGACACTTTCCATCAACTGCAATTAGCACTTCAAAGCTCCAAGATATGTGTGTGTGTGTGTGGACATCTAAATTTGCTGAGTCAGGGTAAGGCAGCTGTCAAAATGACATATTATACCATTACTCACCACCCCCACACTGCCTGTCAACACAAAAGGTGACCCATGTCTTTCCCACAACCTGCTTCCTTTCCTTCATACCTACCTTCCTAGGTTCCTTTCTTCCTTCATTCCTTCCTTTCTTTCTTTCTGCCTTCCTTTCTTACATATTTCCTTCCTTCTTCCTCTCATCTCTTCCTGCCTTCCTTTCTTCCTTTATTCCTTAATTTATTTCTTCCTTTCTTACTTCTTTTGTTCCTTCCTTCCTCTCATCTCTTCCTTCCTTCCTTTCTCTCTTTCTTTCTTAATTCCTTCCTTCTTTCTTTCCTCCTTCCTTACTTCTTCTTTCCTTCCTTCCTTCCTCTCATCTCTTCTTTCCTTCCTTCCTTCCTCTCATCTCTTCTTTCCTTCCTTCCTTCCTTCCTCTCATCTCTTCCTTCCTTCCTTACTTTCTTTCTTCCTTCCTTCCTTCTGGTATCCTGGGCATTTCTTTCAGTCACAAACTTCTCAAAACCATGAAATTTATCTTCAGAGACACTTCCATCTGTGTTAGAGCTATCAGTGAGGAAGAGAACAGTCCCAGATGCACCAAGGAGTCAGATAATTTTTACCGCTAGGGATGCTGAACAAGGACTACTGAAATGGCGTTCCCACAATGCACCACTGGCTGCCCAATTTTTTTTATACTGCGCACACTGACCACACAGACCCATTCTCTCACATGTAGGCCTACCAGCTTTCTCCTGCTTGATTTGAGGCCGCTAGAATTTATGCGTCTTAATACGTCCGAAACATTGGCTTGTAAGACATATATATACGACTGGTGTTAGTGAGATAAGATTTTTTTTATGATAATGTTGAAAATGGTGGCTGAGTCTGCAGTTCTGGAGTTTTCAGGTAGGGAGTTCCAGATTTTATGCCCTTTAATGTACATTGAAAGTTTGTATAGATTTAGCCGGACACTGGGAATGTCATAAAGATTTTTGTGTCTGGTATTGTGCCTATGGGTCCTGTCACAACCATCAAGTAAGCATTTTAGTTCAGGGTTAATATTGCAATTTATGGTTCTGTACATGTAGGTTGCACAGTAGTAAGTGTGAATGTTCTGAACAGTGAATAAATTTAGGTCTTTGATGAGTGGGGGGGGGGGGTTGCCTGGGATTGGATTGCGTGATAATTCTTACTGCGGCTTTTTGTTGAGTTAATATTGGTTTTAGGTGGGTTGTTGCTGTTGATCCCAAGCACATATGGCATAGGTGAGGTAGGGATAGATGAGTGAATAGTATAGTGAGAGTAGGGCTGATTGCGGTACATAGTAACGTATCTTAGAGAGGATCCCAACTGTTTTAAATACAGTGGTCCCTCGGTTTTTGCCGAAAATTCGTTCCAGAATGCTGCTCAAGAGCCATTACTGAACGAATTTACTTCCTTAAGAAATAATGTCACGTAGGTTAGTCTATTTCAGACCCCCAAAAATACACTTGCAACAGCACTTACGAAAGTACACTTACATAAATGTTCGAGTTTGGAGATGCACGAAAACCTACTTTTTTTTCTGTGTGTTTGATATGGGTGCTGAAATTCAGGTTGCTCTCAAGGTGTAGGCCCAGGAATTTGCCCTCATTGTATTTAGCAATAGGAGTGTTGTCAATCATTATGTTCAGTTGTGCAACATCTATTCTGTTACCAAACATAATGTAGAAGGTTTTGTCAGTGTTAAGTGTAAGTTTGTTGGCTGTCATCCAGGTTGATATTTTTAGTAGCTCTTCATTAACAATGGTGTTGAGTGAGGCAAGATTTGGGGGGGACCAAGGACACTTCCCTGTGGCACTCCAGTATCAAGTGGTCGTGTAGATGAGGTTGTGTCTTTAATGGTGACGTATTGATACCTGTTAGTAAGATAGGATTTGAAATAGTATATAAGCGCGTGGCCTCTTATACCGTAATGGTCAAGTTTTTGGAGTAGGATGCCGTGGTCTACTGTATCACTGTAGGTGAGGTAGGGATATACAGTGGTACCTTGACTTATGAGTGCCCCAACTTACGAGTTTTCCAAGTTACGATCCGTCACGCGGTCTATTTTTTGCTTTGAGTTGCGAGCCAAAATCCGAGTTATGAGCGAAAAAAAAAATATTTACTGAAAATGACATTTGGCAAGAACCCTGGCCTAAATGGCACAATGAAAGGTGGTTTTGGGACTTGGTACTCATAAAACAATTCGTGCGCGAATTCAAAGAATATGTACAGGTTGAAAATTTCAAACCCCAACAAGTGTTTAATTGTTACGAAACAGGCCTGTTTTGGAAGAAAATGCCAAAGAGGACCTACATCACGCAGGAGGAAAAGGCACTGCCAGGACACAAGCCTATGAAAGACAGGCTAATTCTCATGTTGTGTGGTAACGCTATTGGGGATTTAAAATTGAAGCCTTTACTTGTGTATCACTCTGAAAATCCCAGAGTGTTCAAGAAAAACAGTGTCGTCAAGAGTAAATTGTGTGTGATGTGGAAGGCTAACACTAAGGCATGGGTCACGAGGGAAATTTTCCTGGAATGGTTTAATCATGTGTTTGGCCCGAGTGTGAAGAACTATCTCCTGGAAAATAAATTGGGACTCAAGTGCCTCCTGGTAATGGACAATGCTCCTGCTCATCCTCCAGACTTGGAGGACCAATTGTCTAAGGAATTCAGTTTTATAACAGTGAAGTTCTTGCCTCCTAACACCACTCCTCTCATCCAGCCCATGGACCAGCAGATCATTGCAAACTTCAAAAAATTGTACACCAAAGCAATGTTTCAAAGGTGCTTTGATGTGACCTCAGACACTGCATTGACCCTAAGAGAGTTCTGGAAAGATCACTTCAATATCTTCAATTGCATAGGCCTTATAGATAAGGCTTGGCAGAGAGTGACTTCCAGGATGATGAACTCTGCTTGGAGAAAGTTGTGGCCAGATTGTGTCCAAGAGAGGGATTTTGAAGGGTTTGGGGATGACCCTGAGGAGCCTATGGAAGTTGTGGAAAGTATTGTGGCATTGGGGAATTGAATGTGGTTGGATGTGAGTGGTGAGGATGTGGAAGAGTTAGTGAAGGACTACAATGAAGATCTAACCACTGAAGAGCTGCTAGAGCTTGAGGTGCAACACCATCAAACCACAACTCAGGAAATTGCTTTAATGAACGAGGAAGAGAGATGTAAGGTGCCTTCTTCAAAGATTAAAGAGATTTGTGCAATGTGGACTACGATGAATTCATTTGTGGAGGAACATCACCCTGACAAAGATGTTGCAATCCGTCTCGGCAACATGTACAAGGACAATCTCTTGTCCCATTTTAGGGACATTTTAAAGAGCTCTCTGGACAGATATTTAGTGCCACAGGTGTGCAGTGACTCTCAAGCTGGTCCTAGTGGCAGTAAAAGACAAAAAAGGGAAGTGACCCCAGATGAGAACTTGGTACCTAGAGTCCTTATGGAGGGGGATTCTCCTTCCAAAGAATAGCCTCTCTTCCCTCTCCCCTCCTCCCTCTCTTCCATCCAGCAATATCAGTCTTCAATAAAGGTAAGTGTAAAGTTGAATGTTCATTCTTTTGTGCATGTAAATCTATCTTTAACCCTTTCGGGGTTTCGGTCGTACTAGTACGGCTTATGCCCCAGGGTTTTGGACGTACTAGTACGCCTAAATTCTAGCGCCCTCAAATCAAGCAGAAACAGGCTGTTAGGCCTAGATGTGAGAGAATGGGTCTGTGCGGTCAGTGTGCGCAGTATAAAAAAATTCCTGCACAACACAGTGCATAATGAGGAAAAAAAAAACTGACCGTGTTTTTGGTTTAAAACAGCGACTTTGCAGTCTATTTTCGTATGGTATACAGTGGTCCCTCGGTTTTCGCCGAAAATTTGTTCCAGAATGCTGCTCAAGTGCCATTACCGAACGAATTTACTTCCTTAAGAAATAATGTCACGTAGGTTAGTCTATTTCAGACCCCCAAAAATACACTTGCAACAGCACTTACGAAAATACACTTACATAAATGTTCAAGTTTGGAGATGCACGAAAACCGAGGGACCACTGTATATGCTTGTATTCTCGTTTTCTTAGTCTCATTTTATAGAATAGATGATATATTACAGAAATAGAGATAATTTTGACTGGTTTCACGATGACAAGTACCTTGAAACTGAGCGCAAAGTAGCGAAAATGTTTGATTTTGTCCAATGTTCAAGAGTAAACAAATCACACCATGCGTCCAATACACATCAACTGGCGAGTCTAATATTCTTGCACAAGTGCGCTGATATTATTTATACCATTTTTACAATGATGCAGTTGTATACATAACAGTAAATCTTCTATTTTTTGTGAGAATAAAAATTCTAAATGAAAAGCAAAAGTAATGTAAGAGGGGCCTGGAGACATGACTAATGAACAGAGAAAATGTTATTTTAGTGCTAGGAATGTCTGCCTTGTTTATTCTGGACCCTATTTTGAAATTGGCATCGTTTGAAATTTGTGTGAAATTGGCCAAATTGCCATTTTCTGACCACTATTTTGGGTAGTTGAAATTGGTAAATAGGCGGTTTCTTGTACTCGATCGATAGAAGAAATGGAGTTCTAGCGAAATAGCTATAATTTTAGTAGGCTGAAACATTGGAATTTGCCGAAAATAGGGCTCAAAGTGGGTGAAATCGACGATGCGTAAATGTCATCGATACCGCTAACTTCGCGAAAGCATAATTCCGTTAGTTTTCGATCAAATTTCATAATTTTTGTGGCATTATGATCGGAAAAAGATTATCATTTCATAAGAATTTTTTTTTTTTTTTTTTAAATTCTTGGACCTTGAGAACGAGTTTCGGAGAGGGTCCTTGGACCCCCAAAGTGTTAAGGCCCCCAAATTTTTTGGTTAATACTTCTGGGTGTCTTGAACGGATTAATTGAATTTACATTATTTCTTATGGGAAAATGGTTTTAGTTTTTGCCGATTTTGGTTTTAGCCGATCCCTCTGGAACGAATTAAACACGAAAACCAAGGGTCCACTGTACGAGCAAATTGAGTTACGAGCTCGGTCACAGAAAAAATTAAACTTGTAAGTCAAGGTACCACTGTATGAAAGTGGTATAGGGTAAGGAGTGTCGTTTGTGGTACATTGGACCCCCGGTCATCGGCCGTTCCTGATATTGGCCAACTCGGTGATAGGCTGGTTTTTCGGCTTCCGGTGATTGGCTGTTATTTCGGTGATCGGTTGTATGGGACTTGTCACCCTGCCGGCGACGCCACTTCCTCACGCGTATCACACTCAGTCTACATCTCTCTCTTGTTGAGTAAGGAATACTCTGCATGTTCATCCGTTCATTTTCGTGCTTGTTTATTGATTGTGACCATGAAATAAGCCACCATGGGGCCAGGGCTGAGAGGGAAGAATGTGCCTTCTTCAGTGATTCTATGATATGTACGATACTAAAGCAGCAGGAGTCAATAAAGGCTATAGCGCCAGCCAGCAATAAAGTGTAGCATTAACAGTGTAGCAAGTAAGTTAAGCGATTAAGTGATAAAAAAATGATGACACGAAACTTAACTCCTCCATTGTTGTTTGAGGTATATAGGGCGACTGACAACACCGCCGCTTCTGCTGCCACCTTCACTACCACTATGTAAGGCTTATCTTTCAGTGGCCCTTATACACCCAACAACAAACAACACAATACCACTCATGACATAATGACATGTTTTATTCATTCTAGAGTATATGTCATGTTTCTATGTTATTAATATTGTTTATTATGTCATATTAGATGAATTGTGATAGATAAATAAGCCGTAGTGTTGATATTAGTGTCATATTGAAGGACTATCTTATCCTATCTCCAAACAAATTCCTGCTGCTGCCACCATTAACCACATACGTAACGACATTTTATTCATTCTAGAGTGTATATGAGGTTTCTATGTTATTTATATTGTTTATTATTGTTATGGGGTGTTATGGACTTGTTATGGGGGCTATGGAACCCAGCATGTTATGTTATTTAATTACAACAATACATGCTGGGTTCCATAGCCCCCATAACAAGTCCATAACACCCCATAACAGGTGGGGGTGTTATGGACTTGTTATGGGGGCTATGGAACCCAGCATGTATTGTTATAATTAAATAACATAACAATTATGTCATATTAGATGAATTGTGATACAAAATAAGCCGTATAGAGTTGATATTAGCATCATATTGAAGACTTGTTGGTGAATGGAAGACGGGAGGAGGGGAGAGGATGGAGAAGTTACTATTGTTTGGAAGGGAAATCCCCTTCCATAAAGACTTTAGGTACCAAGTCCTTATCGGGGGTTACTTCCCTTCTTTGTTTTTTAATGCCAATAGGACCAGCTTGAGAGTCACTGGACCCCTGTCACTCAAAAAATTGTTCCAGAGAGCTCTGTTTCTGGTGTTTCTTTAAAATTTGCCTAAAATGGGACAAGGCATTGTCATTGAACATGTCACAGACATGGCCTGCAACAGCTTTGTTAGGGTGATGTTCCTCCACAAATGTTTGCACCCTACTCCACATTGCACAAATCTCCTTAATCTCTGAAGAAGGCACCTTCTTCCATCTCTCTTCCTCCTCCTGTGAAGCAATTTCCTCAACTGTGCTTTGTTGCTGTTGCAGATGAAGCTCTTGCAGCTCTTCAGTGGTTAGCTCTTCACTGTGGTCCTCCACCAACTCTTCCACATCCAACCCCATGGACTTCCCCAAAGCCACATTAGATTCCACAACAGGCATGGGGTTGTCAGGGTCAGCCTCAAACCCTTCAAAATCTTTGTCGAGGACACAATCTGGCCACAATTTTCTTCAAGCAGAATTCAAAGTCCTGGAAGTCTCTAACTGCCAAGCTTTATCTATAAGAGTTATGCAATTGAGGATATTGAAGTGATCTTTCCAGAACTCTCTTAGGGTCAATTCAGTGTCTGAGGTCACATCAAAGCACCTTTGAAACATTGCTTTGGTGTAGTTTTTTGAAGTTTGAAATGATCTGCTGGTCCATGGGCTGGATGAGAGGAATGGTATTAGGGGGCAAGAACTTCACTGTGATGAAACTAAACTCCTCCACCAATTGGTCATCCAAGTCTGGAGGATGAGCAGGAGCATTGTCCATTACCAGGAGGCACTTGAGTGGCAATTTATTTTCCAGGAGGTATTTCTTCACACTTGGGCCAAACACTTCATTGAACCAATTAAGGAAAATTTCCCTCATGACCCATGCCTTACTGTTAACCTTCCACATCACACACAATTTACTCTTGATGACACTGTTTTTCTTGAAAACACTGGGATTTTCAGAGTGATACACCAGTAAAGGCTTCACTTTGAAATCCCCACTAGCATTACCACAGAACAAGAGAGTTAGCCTGTCTTTCATAGGCTTGTGTCCTGGCAGTGCCTTTTCCTCCTGCGTGATGTAGGTCCTCTTTGGCATTTTCTTTCAAAAGAGGCCTGTTTCGTCACAATTGAACACTTGTTGGGGGAGGAATCCTTCATCCTCTATGTACACCTTGAATTCATGCACAAATTTTTCAGCCGCATGTTTGTCTGACCTTGCAGCCTCACCATGCCTTACAAGACTGTGTATGCCACTTCGCTTCTTGAAATTTTCGAACCAGCCTTTACTGGCCTTAAATTCACTAACATGAGAACTCATTCTAGGCATTTTCTTTACGAGATTGGCATGCAATTGCCTTGCCTTTTCGCAAATTATCGACTGCATAACACTATCTCCTGCTAACTGTTTTTATACCTGGAGAGGGTTCCGGGGGTCAATGCCCCCACGGCCCGGTCTGTGACCAGCCCTTTTGGTTGATCCACACCAACAACAAATTCTCAACATCTTCGATTATTTGCGATCTCTTTTTCGTTAGCATATTTACCCCTTTCGCAACAACAGCTTCCTTGATTTCCTTTTTCTTCGCCATGATGGAAGTGATCGTTGAATGGGGCTTCCTGTACATCCTGTCGAGGTCGGCCACATGCTCTCCACTTTTATATTTTTCTATGATTTCTTTCTTTAATTCTATCATGTTTCTCACTTTCTTTACCAAAGGGCTGGCACTAGGAGCTTTCTTTGGGCCCATGGTGGCTTATTTAGCAGTTGCAAGCACAAAAAACAATGGTTATTATGATATGTATCGTATGAACGCGTGGGGTGATGGTCACTCGCCGAGAAACAATGCCAGACTGACTCTGAATGGTGTGTGGGATCCTTTGTGTGTGCACGGCCGCTGGGAGGCTGCTGGGATGCGTTCTGTATGACCGCCAAATTCAGAGGCAAATCACAAAAATTGAGGCTATATTTTGACGAAAAAAGTTGCTGATAATCGAAATTCGCGAAAATTGAGACTCACGAAATTTGAGGGTCCACTGTACTTAAAAAGTACCTAAAGCTTGACAATTTAACCCTTTCGGGGTTATGGTCGTACGAGTACGTTTTACGCACTGTGGTTATTGACGTACTAGTACGCCTAAATTCTAGCGCCCTCAAATCAAGCAGAAACAGGCTGTTAGGCCTAGATGTGATAGAATGGGTCTGTGCGATCAGTGTGCTCAGTAAAAAAATATTCCTGCACCACACAGTGCATAATGAGGAAAAAAAAAACTGACCGTGTTTTTGGTTTAAAACAGCGACTTTGCAGTCTATTTTCGTATGGTATTTATGCTTGTATTCTCGTTTTATTAGCCTCATTTTATAAAATAGATGATATATTACAGAAATAGAGATAAATTTGACTGGTTTCACGATGACAAGTACCTTGAAACTGAGCGCAAAGTAGTGAAAATGTTCGATTTTGGCTGATATTCAAGAGTAAACAAATCACACTATGCGTCCAATACACATCAACTGGAGAGTCTAATATTCTTGCACAAGTGCGCTGATATTATTTATTCCATTTTTACAATGATGAAGTTGTATACATAACAGTAAATCTTTTATTTTTTGTGAGAATAAAAATTCAAAATGGAAAGCAAAAGTAATGTAAAAGGGGCCTGGAGATGTGACTAATGAACAGAGATGTTATTTTAGTGCCAGGAATGTCTGCCTTGTTTATTATGGACCCTATTTTGAAATTGGCCAAATTGCCATTTTCTGACAACTGTTTTGGGTAGTTGAAATTGGTAAATAGGCAGTTTCTTGTACTCAATCGATAGAAGAAATGGAGTTCTAGCAAAATAGCTATAATTTTAGTAGATTGAAACATTGGAATTTGCCGAAAATAGGGCTCAAAGTGGGCGAAATCGCCGATGCGTAAATGTCATGGATACTGCTAACTTCGCGAAAGCTTAATTCCGTTAGTTTTCGATCAAATTTCATAATTTTTGTGGCGTTATGATCGGAAAAAGATTCTCTATCATTTCATAAGAAATAATAATATAGTTTTTTTTAAATTCGTGGACCCTGAGAACGAGTTTCAGAGAGACCCCTTGGACCCCCAAAGGGTTAATAGTGGTTGATTTTTAAAAATTCATTATTTTATCTTATTACCACTGAGGTAATCAAAAGTTTTAAAGTTAATAAAATTAATAGTCTTGATGTAGCACATGTGCGGCCGGCAGTAACAGCCTGGTTGATCAGACCTTGATCCACCATGAGGCCTGGTCTCAGACTGAGCTGCAGGGGTGTTGACCCCCGAAACCCTCTCCAGGTCAACTCCAGGTAACTAATAACAATATTATGAGTAGTACAATTAATAATAATAATAATAATAATAGTTTATTTGGACATGATACAATTACATTTGGTTATTGAGATTACATGTGGTGTACATGCAGTACTGTAATAAATATGAGCTACAGTGGACCCTTGGTTTTCATGACTAATCCGCTCTAGTGTGTCTGCCGAAAACCAAAATTCATGAAAACCAAAACCATTTTCCCCATAAGAAAAAAATGTAAATCCAATTAATCCATTCCAGACACCCAAAAGTACAGTGGTACCTCGACTTACGATATTTTTTCATTCCAGAATGCTGTTCAAGTGTCATTACCAAACGAATTTATCTCCTTAAGAAATGTTGTAAAATAGACTAGTCCTTTTAGACCCCCAAAATTACACTTACAAAAGCATTTAAAAAAATAAACTTACATACAAGGGTGAGTTTGGGGACCATCGTAAGTCGAGGTACCACTGTATTAACAAAAAATAATTTTTTTTAGAGATTAATTATGGATTTACATACAGAAAAAATGACAAATCAATACGTATAGCGCTAATAAAATGTATAAATGAACATTTAACATCACACTTACCTTTATTGAAGACTCTTGTTGGTGTATGGAAGACAGGGAAGGGGAGAGGAGAGGGAGAGTTTAGTGTTTGGAGAAAGGACAAAATGCTTGAATATGACACTAATATCAACTCTACGGCTTATTTATCTATCACAATTTATCTAATATGACATAATAAACAATATTAATAACATAGAAACATGATATATGTATACTCTAGAATGAATAAAATATGTCATTATGTATGTCATGAGTGGTGGTGGTGTTGGGTTTATAAGGGCCACTGAGAGCATAAGCCATACATATTAGTGGTAGGGTGGCAGCAGCAGAGGCCACCACCACTATTCACACAAACAATGTACGTAATTTATAAATAAGAAATATTTACACTTGGAGGAGATGCTGGCAGAGGACAGCGTTGTTGTCAGTGGCCCTATATACTTCAAACAACATTGGAGGAGTTTCATGTCATCCTTTTTCTATTGCTTAATTGCATAAACCTCTTTAAGGGGGGCTCCTTGACGTGGTAAAGAGGCTATCGGTCTGAGGAATTGGACCTTTTGGTCTTCTTCCTCAGACCAACC
>WNWK01025980.1:0-27929 GCA_009830355.1 Cherax destructor
CACGAGCCAGTTTACATTCTCGAAATCGAAAAGCTTACGAAACACGATGTTTACGAAATAAGAACCTTACGAAACTCGGGGTCCCTGTATTAAATGTACCCCAATGGAAATAAGTCACTCTGTCTGATTTTTTGGGTTATCCCAGGTTATCTACACATATGCTGCTATGTATGATAATCTATGTAACTGTATTTGTGTATACCTGAATAAACTTACTTACTTACACGATTTGTTAAATTGACTACAGTGAATCCCTGATGTAAATTGACTACAGTAAATCCCTGATGTAAATTGGACTACATTAAATCCCTGATGTAAACTGACCACAGTAAATCTCTGATATAAATTGACTACAGTAAATCCCTGATATAAATTGACTACAGTAAATCCCTGATATAAATTGACTACAGTAAATCCCTGATGTAAATTGACTACAGTAAATCCCTGATGTAAATTGACTACAGTAAATCCCTGATATAAATTGACTACAGTAAATCCTTGATATAAAAGACTAGTGTCCAAATGTCCATTAAATCAGAATAATGTAAAAACAGTAGCAAAGAAAAGCACTTATGTACTCTAGTGTGTACGTACTAATAGTATAGCACTGTACTCTAGTGTGTACTAATATAGCACTGTACTCTAGTGTGCTAATATAGCACTGTACTTATGTACTCTAATGTGTGCTAATATAACACTGTATTTATGTACTCTAATGTGTGCTAATATAGCACTGTATTTATGTACTCTAATGTGTGCTAATATAGCACTGTACTTAAGTACTTTAGTGTGTGCTAATATAGCACTGTACTTATGTACTCTAATGTGTGCTAATATAACACTGTATTTATGTACTCTAGTGTGTGCTAATATAGCACTGTACTTATGTATTCTAATGTGTGCTAATATAGCACTGTACTTATGTACTCTAATGTGTGCTAATATAGCACTGTACTTGTGTACTCTAATGTGTGCTAATATAGCACTGTACTTATGTACAGTGGTCCCCGAGTAACGAACACCCGGAAATCATACAATTATGTAAGTATAATATTGTAAGTGCTTGTGGAAGTGTATTTTTGGGGGCCTGAAATAGACTAACCTACGTGACATTATTCCTTAAGGGAGTAAATTCGTTCGGTAATGGCACTTGAGCACGCTTCTGGGATGAAGTTTTTCATTACTGGGACCACTGTACTCTAATGTGTGCTAATATAGCACTGTACTTATGTACTCTAATGTGTGCTAATATAGCACTGTACTTATGTACTCTAATGTGCTAATATAGCACTGTACTTATGTACTCTAATGTGTGCTAATATAGCACTGTACTTATGTACTCTAATGTGGCTAATATAGCACTGTACTTATGTACTCTAATGTGTGCTAATATGGCACTATACTCTAGTGTGCTAAGTAAGTAAGTTTATTCAGGTATACACAAATACAGTTACATGGTCTGGTGGCTAGAGCTCTTGCTTCACACACGAGGGCCCGGGTTCAATTCCTGGCGGGTGGAAACATTTCGACGTGTTTCCTTACACCTGTTGTCATGCTCACCTAGCAGTAAATATGTACCTGGGGTGTTAGTCTACTGGTGTGGGTCGCATCCTGGGGGACAAGATTAAGGACCCCAATGGAAATAAGACAGACAGTCCGCGATGACGCACTGACTTTCTTGGGTTATCCTGGGTGGCTAACCCTCCGGGGTTAAAAATCCGAAGAAATCTTATCTTATCTTATCTTATGTACATCTCATTTATACCTATGTATCATGTCTACCTATGTATCATTGTACCATGTCTAAATAAATATTATTATTATTATTATTATTATTATTATTATTATTATTATTATTATTATTATTATTATTATTATTATTACAGTGGTACCCCGACTTACGATGGTCCCCAAACTCACCCTTTTATGTAAGTTTATTTTTTTAAATGCTTTTGTAAGTGTAATTTTGGGGGTCTAAAAGGACTAGTCTATTTTACATCATTCCTTATGGGGATAAATTCGTTTGGTAATGGCACTTGAACAGCATTCTGGAATGAAAAAATATCGTAAGTCGAGGTACCACTGTATTATTATGTGTAGAGAACCTAGGATAACCCAAAAAAGTCAGACAGAGTGACTTATTTCCATTGTGGTCCATTTAATACCTTAATATTATACACTGTAGGAGATACAGTGGTACCTCGACTTACGATATTTTTCATTCCAGAATGCTGTTCAAGTGCCATTACTAAACGAATTTATTCCCATAAGGAATGATGTAAAAAAGACTTGTCCTTTTAGACCCCAAAATTACACTTATAAAAGCATTTAAAAATAAACTTACATAAAAGGGTGAGTTTGGGGACCATCGTAAGTCGAGGTACCACTGTATATGGTATTATACTATGAAGGATATATACATACTAGGAATAAGGTAAAAAGAGTTATTTACATTTACATGTATGTTAGCTAAAAATAAAAAAATTATTCTCCTCCTTTCTGTCGCTACATTCATTAGGTGCCTTTTGGCTCTCTTCTTGAACTGGCTTATGCTATGACTGGCTTTGACATGTGCAGGCAGTCTGTTCCATTCCTTTTATGCTGTACAATAAAAGGTGTTTGAAGCCTGCCACTGACTGTGGGTACTACAAAGTTGTGCTTTTCCCTAGTACTATGACTGCTTTGGTTCCCAGCCTTGACAAAATTGGCAGCAAGATATTCTGGACACTGTTTGTGAGCAATTTTATAAACTTGATTCAACTTAAGTTGTTTTACTCTGTCTTCAATATTCAGCATATCCAATTGTTGTAATTCAATCCGCCTACGTGCTCTTTTGGACCCAGGTCCAGGATGAATTTTGTTCTGGGTGATTTGCAGTTTATCTTTCAGTTTTTTGTCAAGGCAGAGTACCATGAAGAGCAAGCATAGTCCATATGACATTGTATAAAGGCTAGACATAGGGTCCTGTGAGCCTCAGTAGGTGACACTGTGCTTGTCTGTAGAGGAACTTCAGTCTAGCATTCACTTTCTTACTACACTGTTCCCTATCAATTCTCCTGACATGCATGGGCCAAAGGGGATTCCCAGATATTTTACTGAGGAAACTGAAGTGATGGATTCCCCATTACACTGGACATAAAAATTATTTACCCTTCTCAGTTTATATTTCGTGCCAAGAGTATGGCTTCTGTTTTCCGAGGTGTAACGATAATTTGTTCTCTACTAACCATTTGCTGCAGGACTCCAGTTTCAGTGTTATTACATTAGCTATATCTTGTGGGTCTTTACCTGACACTAACAGAGCACTGTCATCCGCATACAGTAAGAGTTTGCACTTGACACTGATGGGCATGTCATTTACATAACACAGGAATAATAAGGGACCCAGAATACTACCTTGGGGAACTCCCATGCTATCGGCAGTGGTTCTGATTCTGTTTTGTTGATTTTGACAATTTGTTTCCTATTGCTAAGATAGGACTTAAACCAGTCTATGGAACCTATGCCGATAGCTTGAAGTTTCTTACATAATACATTGTGGTTGACAGTATCAAAGGCCTTTTGCAAGTCTAAAGTTACTATTCCTATGAGGTTCCCTATCGACATTTCAGTTCTCATGTAATCCATCAGATTAATTAGGAGGTGTCGGTTGAGTAAGATCTCCTAAAGCCTGATTGGTAACTATTACCTAAAGTTTACCTGAGAGAGTTCCAGGGGTCAATGCCCCTGTGGCCCGGTCTGTGACCAAGCCTCATGTAGGATCAGAGCCTGGTCAACTAGGCTGTTACTGCTGGCCGCACGCAGTCCAACGTATGAACCACAGCCTGGCTGATCAGGCACCAACTTTAGGTGCCTGTCCAGTGCCCACTTGAAGACAGCCAGGGTCTATTGATAATCCCCTTATGTATGCTGGGAGGCAGTTGAACAGTCTTGGGCCCTGACACTTATTGTGTTGTCTCTCAACGTGCTAGTGGCACCCTGCTTTTCATTGGGGGATGTTACATCGTCTGCCGAGTCTTTTGCTTTCGTAGGGAGTGACTCTCATGTGCAAGTTTGGTACTAATCCTTCTAGGATTTTCCAAGTGTATATAATAATGTATCTCTCCCACCTGCATTCCAGGGAGTACAGGTTTAGGAACTTCAAGCGTTCCCAGTAATTGAGGTGGTTTATTGTAGTTATGCGTGCCGTGAAGGTTCTCTGTACATTTTCTAGTTCAGCAATTTCACCTGCCTTGAAAGGTACAGCAATATTCCAGCCTAGATAGAACAAGTGACCTGAAAAGTGTCAACATGGGCTTGGCATCCCTGGTTTTGAAGGTTCTCATTATCCATCCTGTCATTTTTCTGGCAGATGCGATTGCTACAGTGTTATGGTCCTTGAAGGTGAGATCCTCTGTCATGATCACTCCCAGGTCTTTGACATTAGTTTTTCGCTCTATTGTGTAGTTGGAATTTGTTTTATACTCCGATGAGATTTTATTTTCCTCACGTTTTCCATATCAGAGTAATTGATATTTCTCATCATTGAACTTCATATTGTTTTCTGCAGCCCATTTAAAGATTTGGTTTATGTCTGCTTGGAGTCTTGCAGTGTCTTCAATGGTGGACACTGTCATGCAGATTCGGGTGTCATCTGCAAAGGAAGACACGGCACTGTGGCTGATATCCCTGTCTATGTCCGCTATAAGGATGAAGAACAGGATGGGAGCGAGTACTGTGCCTTGTGGAACAGAGCTTTTCACCGTAGCCGTCTCAGACTTTACTCTGTTGACTACTACTCTTTGTGTTCTACTTGTTAGGAAATTATAGATCCATCTGCCAACTTTTCCTGTTACAGTGGGCCCTCGGTTATCGGCCAACTCGGTTATAGGCCGGTTTTTCGGCTCCCGGTTATCGGCCGTTTGTTACGCGTCCGTCCGCCGGCTGGGGCCACTTGCGCTTCAGTTTGCCTGTCTCTCTCGGTGCGTGAGGAAGCTTCTGCTCATTCATAAAAACATTTCTCTTGTTTTCCATTGCTTTTTGTCAGTACAACTGCAAAATAAGTAACCATGGCTTCCAAGAAAGTTCCTAGTAAAGTGAAGTGAAGGAGGTGCCTTCTTCAGTGATTAACCCTTTCAAGGTTATGGTCGTACAAGTACGTTTTACGCACTGTGGTTATTGACGTACTAGTACTCCTAAATTCTAGTGCCCTTAAATCAAGCAGAAACAGGCTGTTAGGCCTAGATGTGATAGAATGGGTCTGTGCGGTCAGTGTGTGCAGTATAAAAAAATTCCTGCACCACACAGTGCATAATGAGGAAAAAAAAACTCTGACCGTGTTTTTGGTTTAAAACAGCGACTTTGCAGTCTATTTTCGTATGGTATTTATGCTTGTATTCTCGTTTTCTTAGTCTCATTTTATAGAATAGATGATATATTACAGAAATAGAGATAATTTTGACTGGTTTCAAGATGACAAGTACCTTGAAACTGAGCGCAAAGTAGCGAAAATAATGTTCGATTTTGGCCGATGTTCAGGAGTAAACAAATCACACCATGCGTCCAATACACATCAACTGGAGAGTCTAATATTCTTGCACAAGTGCGCTGATATTATTTATATCATTTTTACAGTGATGCAGTTGTATACATAACAGTAAATCTTCTATTTTTTTGTGAGAATAAAAATTAAAAATGGAAAGCAAAAGTAATGTAAGAGGGGCCTGGAGACGTGACTAATGAACAGAGAAGATGTTATTTTAGTGCCAGGAATGTCTGCCTTGTTTATTATGGACCTTATTTTGAAATTGGCATCGTTTGAAATTTGTGTGAAATTGGCCAAATTGCCATTTTCTGACCACTATTTTGGGTAGTTGAAATTGGTAAATAGGCGATTTCTTGTGCTCAATCGATAGAAGAAATGGAGTTCTAGCGAAATAGCTATAATTTTAGTAGACTTAAACATTGGAATGTGCCGAAAATAGGGCTCAAAGTGGGCAAAATCGCCGCTGCGTAAATGTCATGGATACTGCTAACTTCGCGAAAGCATAATTCCGTTAGTTTTCAATCAAATTTCATACTTTTTGTGGCGTTATGATCAGAAAAAGATTATCATTCCATAAGAATTTTTTTTTTTTTTTTAAATTCGTGGACCCTGAGAACGAGTTTCAGAGAGACCCCTTGGACCCCCAAAGGGTTAAGGAAATGTGTGGAATGTGGAATAGGTTTCAAAGTTTTGTTGAAAAATACCATCCTGACCAAGCTGAAACAAGCCATATCTGCAGCATGTTTAGTGACAAAACCTTGTCCCACTTCAGGGAAATCTTAACCCTTGGGGGGTCGACAGGCCTTCTCGGAAACCTGTTCCTGGGGTCGAAAAATTTTTGGAAAAAAAAAATAAAAAATTTTCTTATGAAATGATAGAGAATCTTTTTCCGATCATAACGCCACCAAAATTATGAAATTTGATCGAAAACTAACGGAATTATGCTTTCGCGAAGTTAGAGGTATCGATGACATTTATGCATTGGCGATTTCGCCCACTTTGAGCCCTATTTTCGGCAAATTCCAATGTTTCAGTCTACTAAAATTATAGCTATTTTGCTAGAACTCCATTTCTTCTATCGATTGAGCACAAGAAACCGCCTATTTATCAATTTCAACTACCCAAAATAGTGGTCAGAAAATCGCAATTTGGCCAATTTCACACAAATTTCAAACGATGCCAATTTCAAAATAGTGTCCAGAATAAACAAGGCAGAAATTCCTGGCACTAAAATAACATCTTCTCTGTTCATTAGTCACGTCTCCAGGCCCCTCTTACATTACTTTTGCTTTTCATTTTGAATTTTTATTCTCACAAAAAATAGAAGATTTACTGTTATGTATACAACTGCATCATTGTAAAAATGGTATAAATAATATCAGAGCACTTTTGCATGAATATTAGACTCGCCAGTGATGTGTATTGAACGCATGGTGTGATTTGTTTACCCTTGAGCATCGTCAAAAATCGAACATTTTCGCTACTTTGAGCTCATTTTCAAGGTACTTGTCATTGTCAAACCAATCAAAATCATCTGGACAGTTATTTTTCTAGACAGTGGTCCAGTGACTCTCAAACTGGTCCTAGTGGTATTAAAAGAAAAAGAAGGGAAGTAACCCCAGATAAAGACTTGTTACCTGAAGTCTTTATGGAGGGGGATTTCCCTTCCAAACACTAACTCCTCCCTATCTTCCAGAAGCCAGCATTAGTCTTCAATAAAGGTATGTAATACTTATTTAATTGTTAAAAAAAATATTTTTTTGTGAATATTTTTGTCTGGAACAGATTAATTGTATTTACATTAATTCTTATGGGGAATAATATTTCGGTTATAGGCCATTTCGGTTTTAGGCCAAGTTTCTGGAACGGATTACGGCTGATAACCAAGGGTCCACTGTATTCCTTTATCATGCATTTTGTGTGCTATTACACCATGGTCACACTTGTCAAAGGCTTTTGCAAAGTCTGTGTATATAACATCTGCATTCTGTTTGTCTTCTAGAGCATCCAGGACCTTGTTGTAGTGGTCGAGTAGTTGGGACAGACAGCAGAGTGCCATTATCGAACAAATTTGTTCCCATGAGGAATAATGTAAATTAGATTAGTCCGTTTCAGACCCCCAAAAATACACTTACAAAAGCACTTACAATAATACACTTACATAATTGTTCGAGTTGGGAGCTGAACTCAAGGTACCACTGTATTCTTGACCACTTCCGCAGGTACTACCACCATGGGGTAACCTGTATCACTGGCAAAACGTGCGTCCTGGTCTCTACGTACCCTGGAAGAATTTCTTCGATGTTGAGAGCCTGAACAAGTGGGTACCAGTTATCGAATTTAATGATTACTTGAAAGGTAAGTAAATGTGAATGATTGTTTGTGTATTGTTTAAAAAGTGGTATTCATTGATTGGTTGGGTGTGATTCTGGAGGCTTTTTGGGGGAATAAAGTGTAGAACAGTACGTAACACAAAGCTAATTTTTCAATTTTCTAACTGCTTCACTCTCTCTCGTCTCTCTTTCTCTCTCTCTTTCTTTCTCTATTTCTTTCTCTTCCTCTCTCAATATATCCAAGTTTTAAGGAAATAAAGTTTATCAAAGTTTTATTATGAATATAGCTTAACTGAAAGTTTTTCTTTAATACAGTGGTACCCCGGATTTCGTGAATAATTCGTTCCAGAAGGCTGTTTGAGTGCCGTTACCGAACGAATTTATTCCCATAAGGATGAATGTAAATTAAGTTAGTCCATTTCAGACCCCCCAAAATACGCTTACAAAAGTACTTACAAAAATACACTTCCATAATTGTTCGAGTTGGGAGCTGTACGAAATCTGGGGTACCACTGTACGTATATGTTGTCTAAGGGTGTTTTCCTGAATATAACTTACTTTAGTTTTTTCCATGAATAAAGCTTATCTGAGTTTTTTCCTAAATATACCTTATCTGATGGTTCATTTCTGAGTGAAGCTTATTTGAGTTTTTTCGTGATTGAAGTACAGTGGTACCCCGAGTTTCGTACAGCTCCCAACTCTAACAATTATTTAAGTGTATTGTTGTAAGTGTATTTTTGGGGGTCTGAAACGGACTAATCTAATTTACATTATTCCTTATGGGAACAAATTCCTTCAGTAATGGCACTTGAACAGCCTTCTGGAACAAATTATGGCCAAAACTCGGGGTACCACTGTATATAAGACCTTTTTTAACCCTTAAACTGTCCAAACGTAGATCTATGTTCACGTGCGTAGCTCTCCGAATGTAGATCTACCTATTTTTTTACATGAGAAAGCATGTAAAATAGATAGTTCAGAGTGCTACGCACATGAACGTAGATCTACGTTTGGACAGTTTAAGGGTGAAAGAAATATTGCAGATGTTGCTAGCAGAAGTCTTGTAGACTATATGTAGTTGTAGTTCCCTGTTAAGAATAAAAAGTCACAGTACTATGACTGGAACAATACACAAATAACCCTCATGTAGGACAAGCCTATGACGATGTTTCACTCCGACTTGGACCATTTACAAGTCGGCCCACTCATTTACTACTACAGTGGACGAACACCCCGGAAATCGTACAGTTATGTAAGTACAGTGGACCCTCGGTTAACGAATACCCCGGAAATCGTGCAATTATGTAAGTATAATTTTGTAAGTTCTTGTGGAAGTGTATTTTTGGGGGTCTGAAATAGACTAACCTACGTGAAATTTTTCCTTAAGGGAGTAAATTCGTTCGGTAATGGCACTTGAGCAGACTTCAGGAGTGAAGTTTTTACGAAACTCGGGGGTCCACTGTATAATATTTTAAGTGCTTTTGTAGGTGTATGTTTGGGGGTATGAAATTGACTAACCTACGTGACATTTTTTCTTAAGAGAGTAAATTCGTTCGGTAATGGCACTTGAGCAGGCTTCTGGAATGAATTATGTTCGTTACTCGGGGGTCCACTGTACTACTGCTTTCTTGCCTCACTTCCCTTTCTACCAGTACTTCCCCTACTACTACTACTTCCACTACCAGTATTACCTCTACCACTACTTATCCACTTCCTTCTTCCTCTCTTGGTTCCGTCCCTGTGTATATACTGTCTCCCTCACCCTCGTGTGTTAGTGTGACTTGTTAATGGTCCAAGTCGAACCGAAATGTCGTCCTAATAATAATAATAATAGTATCTTTATTTCTACAAGTGCATGTACAAGGTATACAGACCATAGCTGACGTCAATGACATACTACTACAGTGGTCCCTCGGTTTTCGCTGAAAATTCGTTCCAGAATGCTGCTCAAGTGCCATTACCGAACGAATTTATTTCCTTAAGAAATAATGTCACGTAGGTTAGTCTATTTCAGACCCCCAAAAATACACTTGCAACAGCACTTACGAAAATACACTTACATAAATGTTCGAGTTTGGAGATGCACGAAAACCGAGGGACCACTGTATATAGAAAGCCCCTTGTTATGCTGAGCATTTCCCACAAATTAGGTCAGTTTTGTCCCAGGATGCGACCCACACAAGTCCACTAACACCCAGGTACCTATTTTATTCCCTTGCTGGGAATTGAACCCAGATTCTTACTGTGTGAAGCTCTCGTTTCACTCAGTGTGTGGGTTATTTATTGTTCCAGTTACAATATTGTGCCTTTTTATTCTTTGCTGGATAATGTTCTAATTTCCCACTAGTGCTTTTTAGATAATACATATTTTTTTCCAAAAAATTCTGTTATACATTTTAATGAATGAATGATGGTGAATGTGTTTCCTTTTTTTTGGGTCACCCGACCTCAATGAGCAACAGCCAGTAAGTTTTCTTTATTTAAACACTGGTTGTCTCCTACTGAGGCCAGGTGGCCTGAAAAAGAAGCAGTTTCACCATCATTCACACTGTCACTGTCTTGCCAGAGGCACATAGATACCACAGTACTTTTATTTAGGCACAGGTATAATTATTATACAGTAGAACCCCTGTATCCACTGATTCGGTATCCATGGTTTCAGTTATCCACGGTTTAATGTAGCCCAAAAATACCTCTTAATTTTGCATAATAACGGCCCCAGAGCACAAAAGTAGAGAAGCTGGCAGTTCTTCAGAGCCTCAGAGAAGCTGTAAAGTGTTTCCCATCAGTGAAAAAGTGATAATTCTCCACTTATTGTGCATAATTTATCAATTAAACTTTATAATAGGTATGTATAGGACTTACATATAGGGTTTGCTACTATCCATGGTTTTGGTATTCACGGCAGGTCCTTGGAACATATCCCCGTGGATACGGGGGTCCTACTGTACATAGTGTAAATTACCCACCAGGTTAACCCAAAAAAGTCAAAGTGACTTACTGTATTAATTTTTTTTCAAGTTATGTATTAACAGCTGCGAAAAAAAAAATTAATGTTTCTTTCCTCATATGTACTTAGCTGAAGGAGCAACTGTAGGATCAACGTACATGTTGCAGAATTATGCAGAAGGATGGGGAGGCAAATGGGAAGAAAAATACGACAAAAGGCCATGCATTGAGAGGCACAACTTTGAACAACGGTATGGGGTAACTTGTGATTGTCAGTTCAAAAAGATTACCATATTTCACGGATTAGACGCATTTTTTTTTTCCACAAAATGTCTCCAAAACCCAGCCTGCGTCCTATAAACTGAAGGTCAGTGACGGGAGCTATAAGTTGGGGATGTGGGGTGGGCTGTAGCTCTCCAGTTACACGTCCAATGCCGAGCCATTGAAACTAAAACAAGTCTTATGAGCCACAAAATATGGTACTTTATGTTATAATGATTTATATAAAGTCAGGTCTTTTATAAAGCTTATCTATTTACTGTGATGTTTTGTTAACTGGGATTAAAAAAAGTGCAAACCAAAATTGAATAGGATAGGAAAAGGCCGTCATGTTTTGTTCTATTCAATTTTGCATTCACCTCTTCAATTGCATTTGCAAAAAAAAATCACTAAGAGAACTGAGTGTATTGTATTACAGTGTATTTATTTATTGTATTTGTGTTATAAATATTTATTTAGACATTTAATTGTGTCCAATATACAGTTGTACCCTAAGTTTCGGCCACCTTCCAACTCGAACAATTATGTAAGTGTATTATTGTAAGTAAAGTAAAGTAAATTTTATTTCATTGCAGATTACATAGGTATTGGTAGTTACAATGTAAATTGAGTGCAAGGAGAGCCACTGACATGCCATGGCATTAGGGGCAGCTTAATCTAATAACTTAAAGACTATGTACAGTGGAACCCCGGTTAACGAAAAAATTTCATTGCAGAAGCATGCTCAAGTGCCATTACCGAACGACTTTACTTCCTTAAGAAAAAATGTCATTTAGGTTAGTCTATTTCAGACCCCCAAAAATACACTTCCACAAGCACTTACAATATTATACTTACACAATTGCACGATTTCCGAGGCTTTCGTTAACCGGGGTTCCACTGTACTTAATATTAGAGAAATTTATTGAGTTTATTCTAGTTAATTTTTTTTTTCAAAATTACAATATGATGAAATTTTACTGTTTAAATTATTATATGATGATATTAGATTGTTACAGGTGTTTAGATTCTCGAATGGTAATATGGAATTGAGATTATCTTAAGGAAAATAACATTGAGCATTTTTGACATTAACTTATAATATGAGTACAGTGGTACCTCGAGTTACGATGGTCCCCAAAATCGCCCTTTTATGTAAGTTTATTTTTTTAAATGCTTTCGTAAGTATATTTTTGGGGGTGTAAAAGGACTAGTCTATTTTACATTATTCCTTATGGGGATAAATTCGTTTGGTAATGGCACTTGAACAGCATTCTCGAACGAAAAAATATCGTAACTCGAGGTACCACTGTACAGTGGACCCTCGGTTAACAAAAAAAAATCATTGCAAAAGCCTCCTCAAGTGCCATTACCGAACGAATTTACGTCCTTAAGAAATAATGTCATGTAGGTTAGTCTATTTCAGACCCCTAAAAATACACTTCCACAAGAACTTACAAAATTATACTTACATAATTGCACGATTTCCGGGGTATTCGTTAACCGAGGGTCCACTGTATTTAGTTTTGATTGAGTAGGGGGTAACATAATAGTAACATATTATTAAAAATTGAGATTATCGTATAGGAAAGTAATAATGAGCATTTTTCAAAGTAGTTTATAGTATGATCATTTAGTTTTGGGTGAGTAGGTTGTTTTTGAGTTGAGTCTTAAATTGATTTTCAGACAAGATTATCTTAATATTTACTGGTAATGAATTCCAGATTCTGGGGCCCTTTATGTGCATAGAATTTTTACATAGGTTGATATGAACACGGGGTATATCAAAAAGTGATCTGTGTCTTATGTTGTGGTCATGGGTCCTATTAAAGTTGGTGAGGAGAATTTTGAGCGGAGGGTTTATATTAGAGTGTAAAGTTTTATACAGTGGTACCTCGAGTTACGATGGTCCCCAAAATTGCCCTTTTATGTAAGTTTATTTTTTTAAATGCTTTTATAGGTATATTTTTGGGAGTGTAAAAGGACTAGTCTATTTTACATTATTCCTTATGGGGATAAATTCGTTTGGTAATGGCACTTGAACAGCATTCTCGAACGAAAAAATATCGTAACTCGAGGTACCACTGTATATGTAGTAGGCACAAGAGTAAGTATGAATGTTCTTTACGGTGAGTAGTTTTAGACTTTTGAATATTGGTGGAGTATGCTGTCTAGAGTGGGAATTTGTTATCATTCTGACTGCGGCCTTTTGTTGTGTTATGAGTGGTCTAAGGTGATTTAATGTTGTTGATCCCCATGCACAGATTCCATAGGTGAGATACGGGTAGATAAGTGAATGATATAGTGCAAGGAGAGCTGATTGTGGTACATAATAGCGTATCTTTGATAATATGCCTACTGTCTTCGAGATTTTCTTGGAAATTTGTTGTATGTGTGTTTGGAATTTAAGGCTACTGTCAAGGTGGATTCCTAGGAATTTTCCCTCTGTGAGTCTTGTGATGGGTGTACCATTGAGCGTTATGTTAAGTGGAACATTTGTGGCTTTGCTTCCAAACTGTATGAAGTAGGTCTTGTCAGTATTGAGAGTAAGCTTGTTAGTCGTCATCCATGTTAATATTTTCTGTAATTCGGCATTAACAGTGTTGGCCAGTATAACTGGATTTGGGTGAGAGAAGACATATGTTGTGTCATCTGCAAATAAAATGGGTTTGAGTAGTTGTGATGCATTCAGTAGGTCATTTATGTAAATGAGGAATAGGAGTGGCCCCAGGACACTTCCTTGAGGGACTCCGACTGTAATTTGTTGTGTGGAAGAGTTCGCTCCATTTGTGTACGCGTATTGGCTTCTGTTGGTGAGGTATGACTTTAGGTAGTTGAGTGAGTGCCCCCTTATACCATAATGTGCTAATTTTGTGAGCAGTAAATCATGGTCGACTGTATCAAAAGCTTTGCGTAGATCAATGAAGATTCCCAGTGGGACTTCTTTCTTCTCAAATGCGGTATATATTAACTCTAACATGTGCATAATAGCATCGTTTGTGCTCTTGTTTGTCCTGAATCCAAATTGACAGGGGTTGAGTACATTGTGTGAGACGAGGTAGGAATAGATTTGTCTATGAATTAATTTTTCGAAGATTTTAGAAAGCAGTGGTAAATTAGAAATTGGTCTATAATTATTCAGGTCTGTTTGATCACCTCCTTTGTGGATCGGGGTGACCCTAGCTATTTTGAGAATTGATGGAAAGGTAGAGGCTTCAATGGATTTATTAAATAGTGTTGCTATAATTGGTGACAGTACCTGTGAGGCTTTTTTGTACATAAAAAATGGTAAGCTGTTTATGTCTCCTGCCTTGTTTTTAA
Organism: Cherax destructor; assembly: GCA_009830355.1. NCBI lineage: Eukaryota > Metazoa > Arthropoda > Malacostraca > Decapoda > Parastacidae > Cherax > Cherax destructor. Next base: position 14,386 of record WNWK01025980.1, read on the forward strand.
GGGTGTTGATTATGAGCGAGACTTCAATTTGGTTGGTAGGAGCTAGGAATAGCGTATTAGGGTAGGTGTTTGTGAGGTAGTCTGTTGGACGGGTGTTTGAGCTTGGGATTTTACTCGCTAGATTCTTTCCTATGGTGGAGAAGAAAACATTAAGTCTGTTTGCTGTCTTAGTAGGTGAGAGTAGGGGTTCATCTGCTTTTGATAATTTGATGGTGTTGTTTTTCGCTATCTTATTATTTCCTAGAATTGCAGATAGGGTCTTCCAGGTCTTTGTCATATCACCTTTTATGTTTTGGAGTCTGTTCTCATAATACAATTTTTTTGATCTTCTTATCAGGCTGGTAAGGATTGATGAGTAGCGTTTGGATTGTTCTCTGGTTATTAGACCCCTTCTGTATTGTTTTTCATATTGGTGCCTTTTGTTAATGGATTTAAGGATGCTGGGTGTTAGCCAGGGATTGTTAAGTCTCTTAGCTGTGATCTGTTTAGTTTTTTTAGGGCAATGTTTGTTATAGAGGTGGTGGGTTTTGTTAAGGAAATTCTTGATGCATTCATTAGTATCTGTATATGTTTCTAACTCATTATGCCAGTCAATGTTAATCATAGCTGTTAAAAAGTTATTTACAGCTGACTCATTATGTAGTCTGAAGGTAACTTTTGTAATATCTAGGGGCAATTTACCAAGGTTAGTTATGAGAAAGGTCGGATAGTGGTCTGTGGTGTTGTCTGTGATTATGCCTGATTTTAGAGGGGATATAGTATTAGTCCAGATGTGGTCTAGTAATGAGGTACTAGTCTCGGAGATTCTTGTAGGTTTTGATATTGTTGGTAGTAACAAGCAGTTGCTCATAGTGTTTGTGAATTCTGTTACTTGTGGGTCCTGGTCATGTAGGAGATTTATATTGAAATCTCTGAGCAGCAAATGGTCTTGTTCATGTGCATCGTTATCAGGTTACCTAGTTTTCATAAAATGGTGAATGTTTGACTGTGGTAATCTGTAGATGTTTATCACTGTGAGGGTTTTTTGTAGGTCTTTTGATTTAAATTTAGCTATAATATATTCTCCATGCTCATCCCTTATGCAAGAGTTATTGATACATTCAAGTTGATCTGAGTAATATATAGCTATTCCACCCCCTCGCTGATCTGTCCTACAGTTGTGAATGGCTGTGTAACCTGGGATGGCTTAGACATCTGTAGTATCAGGCTTTAGTGCTTTTGTAAGTGTATTTTTGGGGGTCTGAAACGGACTAATCTAATTTACATTATTCCTTATGGGAACAAATTAGTTCGGTAACGGCACTTGAACAGCCTTCTGGAATGAATTATGGCCGAAACTCGGGGTTCCACTGTACTAGTACGCAGGTGATGTCAATGATGTACCAGTATGCACAATTTTCTGTGCCTTGAAATATGCCATCTGCCAATGTTTTTGACTTCAGGACAACACTTTGGGTCTTCTACACCCTCTCTCTACCTTTGAAAAGATCTAAGGTCAGGCAGGTCAACACTGCATCATGGTTGATCCTAACTTAAGACTACAGTGGCCTGGTAGGCAACACTCTTGATGCACACACTGAGTGTCCATGGTTCAATCCCCAGCATGAATGGAAACACTGGGTGTATTTCCTTACACCTGTTGTTCCGTTCACCTAGCAAGTAAGTAGGTAACTGGGTGTTAGTCAACTGGCATGGGTGGCATCCCGGGAGACAAGATTAAGGACCACAGTGGAAAGGACACAAAGTCCCTCGATGATGCACTGACTTTCTTGGGTTATTCTGGGTGGATGACCATCTGGGGATAAAAATCCAAACAAACTCTTATCTTATAAAGACATTAAGGGTTCACAAACAAATAAAGTGGTACCTCGGCATACGAGCAGCTCCCAACTCAAACAATTACAGTGGACCCTCGGTTAACGAAAGGTCCCGTTAACGAAAGCTTCGGAAACCGAAAGCTTCGGAAACCGAAAGCTTTTTTCGTAATCGGTTAGCGAAAAATTCCTCGGTTACCGAAAGGTATTATACGTGTCCGCCTGCTCCGCGCAAACGCAGGACACCAGTGAAGCATTGTTTACCATTGAGAGAACATTACCTAGTGCGCTCTTTCAAAGATTCACAATATATTTGGTGTCTTTTTTGATGGTTTAGTTATTGCCACTGTGAAATAAATCACCATGGGTCCAAAGAAGCTTCCTAGTGGCACCCCTGTGGTAAAGAGAGTGAGGAACACCATCGAACTGAAGAAGGAAATCATAGAAAAATATGAGAGTGGTGTACGTCTGAGTGATCTTGCCAGGATGTATAAGAAAACTCCATCTACTATCGGCACTATCCTGGCACAGAGAAATAAGATCAAGGAAGCTAATGTTGCAAAAAGGGTTAATTTGTTAACGAAACAAAGATCGAAAACAGTGGATGAGGTTGAGAAGTTGTTGTTGATGTGGATCCATGAAAAACAGAGAGCGGGTGATAGTATTTCTATGGCGATAATTTGTGAAAAGGCAAGGAAGTTGCACGCAGATCTTGTGAAGACAATGCCTGGAACCAGTGGTGAGGAGAGTGATTTTAAAGCCAGCAAAGGCTGGTTTGAGAAGTTTAAGAAACGTAGTGGCATACACAATGTTGTGAGGCATAGTGAGGCAGCCAGCTCAGACAAACGTGCAGCTGAAAAATTTGTGCACGAATTCAAGGGGTTCGTAGAGGCTGAACAATTCCTCCCCCAGCAAGTGTTTAATTGTGATGAAACAGGCCTGTTTTGGAAGAAAATGCCCAACAGGACCTACATTACTCAGGAGGAAAAGGCACAGCCAGGACACAAGCCGATGAAAGACAGGCTAACTCTTATGATGTGTGCCAATGCCAGTGGTGATTTTAAAGTGAAGCCTTTACTGGTGCATCACGCAGAAAATCCCAGACCCTTCAGGAAACACAGTGTTGACAAGAATAAATTGTGTGTGCATTTTAAAGCTAACACCAAGGCATGGGTCACTACGGAGATTTTCAAGGAATGGATGACTGGAGTGTTTGGCCCTAGTGTGAAGAAATACCTCCTGGAAAAGAAATTGCCACTCAAGTGCCTCCTGCTACTGGACAATGCTCCTGCTCATCCTCATAACTTGCAAGAGTTGTTGCCTGACAACATAAATTTCATCAGAGTGAAGTTCTTGCCTCCTAACACCACTCGTCTCCTCCAGCCCATGGACCAGCAGGTCATTTCCAACTTCAAGAAACTGTACACCAAAGCACTGTTTCAGAGGTGCTTTAATATGACCAATGACTCTGAATTGACCCTAAGAGAGTTCTGGAAAGAACACCTCAATATCGTGCATTGCATAGGCCTTATAGGTAAGGCTTGGGAGGAAGTGACTTCCAGGACTCTGAACTCTGCTTGGAGACCACTGTGGCCGGATTGTGTCCAAGAGAGGAATTTTGAAGGATTTGAGGCTGACCCTGACCCTGACGACCCTGTGCCTGTTGTGGAACATGTTGTGGAAGATATTGTGGCATTGGGGAACAGCCTGGGGTTGGAGGTGAGTGGTGAGGATGTGGAAGAGTTGGTGGAGGAGCACAGGGTAGAGCTAACAACTGAATAGCTGCAAGAGCTTCATCTGGAACAGCAACAGACCACAGCTGAGGTTATTGCTTCAAAGGAGGAGAGAGAGATAAGGAGGTGCCTTCTTCAGTGCTCAAGGAGATGTGTACAAAGTGGAATGAGTTGCAGACATTTGTTGAAAGATACCACCCTGAGCAAGCTGAAATGAGCCTTCTGTGCAACCACTTCAGTGACAGAGCCATGTTGTACTTCAGGAAAGTGTTGAAGAGTCGCCAGAAACAGAGGACTGTGGACAGTTACTTTACCAGGCAGGGGTCTAGTGACTCTCAAGCTGGTCCTAGTGGCATTAAAAGACCAAGAAGGGAAGTAACCCCAGAGAGGGACTTGTTACCTGAAGTCCTTTTGGAGGGGGATTCCCCTTCCAACCACTAACACCCTGCTCCAATCATCATCTATATCTTCCAGATGCCTGCAAGTCTCTTCAAAAAAGTAAAGTAAATGTTATTTATTTTTATTTTGAGTGATTATTTTTTTGTGGAACGAATTAATTGTATTTACATTATTTCTTATGGGAAATAAGGTTTCAGATAACGAAAGATTCAGATTAAGTAATAGCTCCTGGACCGGATTAAATTCGTTAACCGAGGGTCCACTGTATGTAAGTGTATTTATGTAAGTGCTTTTGTAAGTGTATTTTTGGGGGTCTGAAATGGATTAATCTAATTTACTTTATTCCTTATGGGAACAAATTTGATTGGTATCAGCACTCGAACAGCCTTCTGGAACGAACTAAGCTCGTAACTCGAGGTACCACTGTATATAGGAATTATAAGAACAAACAAGCAAACAATTATTACTTAAGGTTCAATTATGATTCGAGTAATGGGAGAAAGAATATACAGTGGACCCTCAGTTTTCATGGATAATTCTTTCCAGAATGCTGTTTGAGTGCCGTTACCGAACGAATTTGTTCCCATAAGGACGAATATAAATTAGATTAGTCGTTTCAGACCCCCAAAAATACACTTACAAAAGCACCTACAAAAATACACTTACATAATTGTTCGAGTTGGGAGCTGTATGAAAACCAAGGGTCCACTGTATAGTCTTTTCACCTATTTGTGGTTGAGAGAATTGTTTAACATATTAACACTGCCTAACAAAAGGGCCTAGTAACACCTTCTGTACAATTTACTAAATTTAAAAAGAAAAACTTTTGTTTTTTCTCGTTAGGTGACCCAGCCTTGGTGGGATATGGCTGGTTTGTTGAAAAAAAAAAAAAACTAACATAAGTCAGTAATGAAACCAGGAGCTGTTGTTCCATCATCAACTTCTTACCAACAAACAAAAGTGTGCTATTGTCTTATTCATTCCAAATGTAGTAAAATTTCATGATACAGTGGAATTCAACCACAAAACCCCCTACATAAATTTAACCCAGGATAAGATAAGATTTGTTCGTTTTTTTTTTTTTTAGCCCAGATGGTTAGCCATCCAGGATAACCTGGGGTAGGGAGGGTTAGCCATCCAGGATAACCCAGGGTAGGGAGCATTAGCCACCCAGGATAGCCCAGGGTAGGAGGGTTAGCCACCCAGGATAACCCGGGGTAGGGAGGGTTAGCCACCCAGGGTAGGGAGGGTTAGCTACCCAGGATAACCCAGGGTAGGAGGGTTAGCCACCCAGGATAACCTGAGGTAGGGAAGGTTAGCCACCCAGGATAACACAGGGTAGGGAGTGTTAGCCACCCAGGATAACCCAGGGTAGGGAGTGTTAGCCAGCCAGGATAACCCAAGAAAGTCAGTGTGTCATCAAGGACTGTCTCTTATTTCCATTGTGGTCCTTCAATCTTGTCCCCCAGGATGCCACCCACACCAGTCCACTAACATGCAGGAACCTATTTACTGCTAGGTGAACAGTGACAGCAGGTGTAAGGTAACTAACACCCAAATACCTACTTACTGCTAGATGAACAGTGACAGCAGGTGTAAGGTAGCTAACACCCAGGTACCTACTTACTTCTAGATAAACAGTGACAGCAGGTGTAAGGAAACATGCCCAACATTTCCACCCGTGTCGGGAAACAAACCACAGATGCAACCCAATAAAACCAAACAATGCAACCTATGTCCACACTTCCATATGTACTGCACCTTGAACCAATTGTAATATCAAAAGATTACCTTGTAAATATATGTTTTACAGTGGTCTTGAAGGCACACAGGTGTTATGGACACACACACAAATTACAATGCATTTACACACGGCGAGGGCTTGGGTTCGATTCCCAGCCAGGGCAGAAACATTGGGTGTGTTTCTTTACACCTGTTGTCTATGTTCCCCATCAGTAAAATGGGTACCTGGGTGTTAGTCGACTGGTGTGAGTCGCATCCTAGGACACTGACCTAATCTGCCCGAAATGCTCAGCATAACAAGGGACTTTCTATATAGTAGTATGTCATTGATGTCAGCTAGGCCTGTATACCATGTACATGTACTTGTAGTAAATAAATATATTATTATTATTATTATTTTGAAGAGAATTACATCTTTAAAACAATTGTAATATCGTAAGTACAGTGGTACCCCGAGTTTCATACTTTATTCGTTCCAGAAGGCTGTTCGAGTGTCGTTACCGAACGAATTTGTTCCCATAAAGAATAATGTAAATTAGATTAGTCCATTTCAGACCCCCAAAAATACACTTACAAAAGCACTTACAATAATACACTTGCATAATTGTTCGAGTTGGGAGCAGTACGAAACTCGGGGTACCACTGTATTGCATAATGTTTACACAGTGTGTTTAACTCTGTATAGAGTTGGGTTATTGAGTTAAACACAATTTGATAAAGCTCTATATACAGTGGTACCTCGGCATACGAGCAGCTCCAACTCGAACAATTATGTAAGTGTATTTTTGCGAGTGCTTTTGTAAGTGTATTTTTGGGGGTCTGAAATGGATTAATCTAATTTACATTATTCCTTATGGGAACAAATTTGTTCTGTATCGGCACTCGAACAGCCTTCTGGAACGAATTAAGCTCGTAACCCGAGGTACCACTGAATAGTGAAACATGACTTGGTAAAGCTCTATGCTGAGTGAAACATGATAAAGCTCTGCAGAGTGAAACATTGCTTGCTACAGCTTCACACCGAGCAAAACATGGTGATATATCTCTTCATGGTGTGAAACGCAACAAAGCTCTACACAGAGTGAAACATTATCCCCATAAAAGTTGAATCTTCATAAACAGAGATGATGAGTCATGGTCGGGACAGATGTGGGCCACTAAGATGAAAACCGATAACTTCACCTGCCTCTCTATTCAAGGACAAGCAGCAACCTTACTGCCTCTGATACAACGGGATTTGACAAGCAGGTAGTGTAACTCTCTCTTTTGGGGTTATAAGTATTCCAACGACCCCATCGTAAGTTGAAAATATCGTAAGTCGAATGTGAATACAGTTTCTCCTCACTTAATGATGGGGTTCCGTTCCTAAGAGTAGGTCGGTAAACGAATTGGTTGTTAAGCGAGGAGCATACTGTACTGGTAGAGGGTTTGTGTCAACCATCTTTAGATATTTTTTTAATGTCACATTTGCACCATTTATAACATTTACAGTATATTTTTAAATGTTTATAATGTAATATATATTGTAATAAACAGAATAGTGGAATTCAGCTCTAATATACATTATTTAGGTATGCATACTGGTCAGAGAGTTGGTTGTAAGTCCGAGCTGTCATTAAACGAGTGCAGTGGTACCTCGAGTTTCGGACATAATTTGTTCCAGAATTATTCCCATAAGGAATGATGTAAATTAGATTAGTCCGTTTCAGACCCCCAAAAATACACTTACAAAGCACTTACAATAATACACTTCCATAATTGTTCGAGTTGGGAGCTGCTCGTAACTCGAGGTACCACTGTATGTCGTTAAGTGAGGAGAGACTATGTGATAAATAACTGCTCCACCATGGGGAAGTGGAACAGAATTCTTCCTCGATAAGCCATGTGTGTCGTAAGAGGCGACTAAAATTCTGGGAGTAAGGTGCTAGTAACCCCTCTCCTGTATACATTACTAAAAGTTTTTCTTTTTAGGTCACCCTGTCCCGGTGGGAGACGGCCAGTGCATTAAAAGAAAATTATTATACGATTTTTATTTCTTTATGTCATAAAAATAATGAAGTTTACGTGTAATATAATATTGATAGACAAAAAAAAAAGAACAAATTGTACAATTTCAAAATCATGACTTATTATTTGAGATGAGAGGTTAGGGGTAACTTGGGAAGAAACTTGGGAGGGAAGAGAAGAAGGACCCTGAGTGGGGACAGGAGGAGAAGGAACCTGAGTGGGGACAGGAGGAGAAGGAACCTGAGTAGGGACAGGAGGAGAAGGAACCTGAATGGGGACAGGAGAAGGAACCTGAGTAGGGACAGGAAAAGAAGGAACCTGAGTGGGGACAGGAGAAGAAGGAACCTGAGTGGGGACAGGAGAAGAAGGAACCTGAGTAGGGACAGGAAAAGAAGGAACCTGAGTGGGGACAGGAGAAGAAGGAATCTGAGTGGGGACAGGAGAAGAAGGAACCTTAGTGGGGACAGGAGAAGAAGGAACCTGAGTGGGGACAGGAGGAGAAGGAACCTGAGTGGGGACAGGAGGAGAAGGAACCTGAGTAGGGACAGGAGAAGAAGGAACCTGAGTGGGGACAGGAGAAGGAACCTGAGTAGGGACAGGAAAATATGGAACCTGAGTGGGGACAGGAGAAGAAGGAACCTGAGTGGGGACAGGAGGAGAAGGAACCTGAGTGGGGACAGGAGGAGAAGGAACCTGAGTAGGGACAGGAGAAGAAGGAACCTGAGTGGGGACAGGAGAAGGAACCTGAGTAGGGACAGGAAAGAAGGAACCTGAGTGGGGACAGGAGGAGAAGGAACCTGAGTGGGGACAGGAGGAGAAGGAACCTGAGTAGGGACAGGAGAAGAAGGAACCTGAGTGGGGACAGGAGAAGGAACCTGAGTAGGGACAGGAAAAGAAGGAACCTGAGTGGGGACAGGAGAAGAAGGAACCTGAGTGGGGACAGGAGAAGAAGGAACCTTAGTGGGGACAGGAGAAGAAGGAACCTGAGTGGGGACAGGAGAAGAAGGAACCTGAGTAGGGACAGGAAAAGAAGGAACCTGAGTGGGGACAGGAGAAGAAGGAACCTGAGTGGGGACAGGAGAAGAAGGAACCTGAGTGGGGACAGGAGAAGAAGGAACCTTAGTGGGGACAGGAGAAGAAGGAACCTGAGTGGGGACAGGAGAAGAAGGAACCTGAGTGGGGACAGGAGAAGGAACCTGAGTGGGGACAGCAAAGGAAGGGGGAGCTCCTTCAATGATCTTTAGTTCTGTGAAGTTATTGAATAATAATGGTGAGGATACAGGAAGTTACGATAGCATCAATTTTTATGGATTTAAAATACAAAATTACAAGAGGCGTTGCTTCGTTAATGAGTAAAAAAAAAAATACAGTGGACCCCCGGTGTTCGTGATTTTTTCGTTCCAGAATGCTGTTCAAGTGCCATTACCAAACGAATTTATTCCCATAAGGAATAATGTAAATTAGACTAGTCCTTTTAGACCCCCAAAAATACACTTACAAAAGCACTTACAAAAATACACTTACATAATTGTTCGAGTTTGGAGCATCATGAACATTGGTGGTCCACTGTATAAAATTTTCTTTTTGAAACAAATAAATATAGTAGAATATAATAATTTAAAACACTCCATTAATATTTTGGTTCCAATTGACAGATCTGTGTTTATTGGTCGAGCAGAAACCATTTTACACGATGAATTTGGAGGCAAGTGGTATTGGGCAGCAAGACGCAGTATGCGCTTTGCCAGGCACCTGCGGGAGGAGGCTACAAGGTTCAGAAAAGATTACTTGGGCTCGGATGACAAGCAAGATAAAACTGAAGTGAAAGACGACTGGCGCGACACTAAGGTAGGTTTAATAAATGCAACTTCACTTCTGAAGAGGCTACAAGGTTCGGAATAGATTACTTAAACTCGGACGACAAGCAAGATAAAATTGTAGTGAAAGACGACTGGATTGACACTAAGGTAGGACGGATAATAATAACCATAATTTTTAAAGGGGTGGAGCGGTAAGCCAGCGGAAATCTTCAGTCAGATGATGAAAAACTCCAGCTGTGGGTCATCATATGACTAAGACCTGCATCAGGAAACATTTGTCCTGTTTCCTGATGAACCTTACCTAACCTAACCAAGGTAGGTTTAATAAATGGAACTTCACATCCCATATCATACAGTGAACCCTCAATATAACAGAATAACAGGGGATTGTAATAATATTGGTAGAATTAACTACAATACATGCGGGATACCACGTATATCTTGCTACTTCTACTTAACCCTTTCGGGGTTTTGGCCATACTAGTACGGCTTACGCACCAGGGTTTTCGTCGTACTAGTACGCCTAAATTCTAGCGCCCTCAAATCAAGTGGAAACAGACTGGTAGGCCTAGAATGGGTCTGTGCGGTCAGTGTGCGCAGTATAAAAAAAAATTCTGCACCACACAGTGCATAATGAGGAAAAAACAAAACTGACCGTGTTTTTGGTTTAAAACAGCGACTTTGCAGTCTATTTTCGTATAGTATTTATGCTTGTATACTCGTTTTCTTAGTCTCATTCGATAGAATGGATGATATATTACAGAAATAGAGATAATTTTGACTGGTTTCACGATGACAAGTACAGTGGTACCTCGAGTTACGATGGTCCCCAAAATCGCCCTTTTATGTAAGTTTATTTTTTTAAATGCTTTTGTAAGTATATTTTTGGGGGTGTAAAAGGACTAGTCTATTTTACATTATTCCTTAAGGGGATAAATTCGTTTGGTAATGGCACTTGAACAGCATTCTCGAACGAAAAAATATCGTAACTCGAGGTACCACTGTACCTTGAAACTGAGCGCAAAGTAGCGAAAATGTTCTATTTTTGCTGATGTTAAAGAGTAAACAAATCATGCCATGCATCCAATACACATCAACTGGGTAGTCTAATATTCTTGCACAAGTGCGCTGATATTATTTATACCATTTTTACAATGATGCAGTTGTATACATAACAGTAAATCTTCTATTTTTTGTGAGAATAAAAATTCAAAATGGAAAGCAAAAGTAATGTAAGAGGGGCCTGAAGACGTAACTAATGAACAGATAAAATGTTATTTTAGTGCCAGGAATGTCTGTCTTGTTTATTCTGAACCCTATTTTGAAATTAGCATCTTTTGAAATTTGTGTGAAATTGGCCAAATTTCAAATTTCTGACCACCTTATTGGGTAGTTCAAATCGGTAAATTGGCAGTTTCTTATACCCAATTGATTGAACAAATGGAATTCTAGCAAAATAGCTATAATTTTAGTAGACTGAAACATTGGAATTTGCAAAAAATAGGGCTCAAAGTGGGCAAAATCGCTGATGCGTAAATGTCATTGATATCGCTAACTTCGCGAGAGCATAATTCTGTTAGTTTTCCCATCAAATTTCATAATTTTGATGGCGTTATGTTCGGAAAAAGATTCTCTATCATTTCATAAGAAAAAATTATTTATTTTTTTTCCGAAAAATTTGCAACCCTGAGAACAAGTTTCGGAGAGGGCCTTGCGACCCCCAAAAGGTTAAACTCCGGTCACACTACACATGCATGTACACACATATATATACACACACCCATCTGGATTTTCTTCTATTTTCTTAATAGTTCTTGTTCTTTATTTCCTCATCTCCATGGGGAAGTGGAACAGAATTCTTCCTCTGTAAGCCATGCGTGTCATAAGAGGCGACTAAAATACCGGGAGCAAGGTGCTAGTAACCCCTTCTCCTGTATAAATTACTAAATTTAAAAAATAAAAATTTGTTTTCTTGTTTAACCCTTTTTGGGGGGGGGTGCCCTCTATCGTTTTGAGCAGGGTTTGCCTCTAACGCCCAAAACTAGGGGTCAATTTTAAACAGAAAAATCTTTAGGCATCATATGAAAAAATGGGGCTGTGTGGTCAGTGTGTGCAGTATGAAAAATCCCGCAGTACACCTAATGGGGAAAAAAACTCTGACCATTTTTCGATTAAAACAGCGAATTTTCAGTGATTTTTATTTTTTATTGATGTATTCTCTTTTTTTGGTTCATTTGATAGAATGGAAGATATATTCAGAAATAGAATGATTTTTATTGGTATCAATAACAAGTACATGGTACCCTGACTTACGATGGTCCCCAAAATCCCCCTTTTTTGTAAGTTTAATTTTTTAAAAGTTTTGTAATGTAAATTTTGGGGGCTAAAGGACTAGTCTTTTTTATCATTCCTTTTGGGGATAAATTCTTTTGGGAATGGCACTTGAACAGCATTCTCAACGAAAAATATCAACTGAGGTACCACTTCCCTTAAACTGGCCAAAAAGAAAATGTTCATTTTTCATGTTAAAAGTAAACAAATCATCCCTCATCAAACACTAACTGGGGAGTCAATATTCTGCAAAGGGCTGAATTTTTTATACCATTTTTTCAATGATAAATTGTATACATAACAGTAAATCTTCTATTTTTTTTGAGAATAAAAATTCAAAATGGAAAGCAAAAAATTGGGGGCCTGAAGACGTAATAATGAACAGATAAAATGTTATTTTTTTCCAGGAATGTCTGTCTTTTTTATTTTGAACCCTATTTTTAAATTGGCATCGTTTGAAATTTGTGTGAAATTGGAAAATTGCCATTTTCTGACCACTATTTTGGTAGATGAATTTGGTAAATAGGCAGTTTCTTCTACTCATTCGATAGAAGAAATGGAGTTCTAGCGAAATAGCTATAATTTTAGGAGACTGAAACATTGGAATTTGTCGAAAATAGGGCTCGAAGTGGGTGAAATCGCCAATGCGTCAGTGTCATAGATACCGATAACTTCTAAAGCATAATTTCGTTAGTTTTCGATCAAATTTCATAATTTTGGTGGCGTTATGATCGGAAAAAGATTCTCTATCATTTCATAAGAAAAAAATTTTTTTTCCAAAATTTCAACCCCAGGAACACTTTCCTGAGAAGGCCTGTCGACCCCCAAAGGGTTAAATGAATTCCGTCACTAAGTGAGGTAGTGAGTTTGTGTCAACCATCTTTGATATTGTTTTAATGTCACCTTTGCACTATTCAACATTTCTGGTATATTTTAAATGTTTATACAGGTTGTACTGTATATTGAAATGAACAGAATAGAGGAAATCAGCTCTAATATATATTATTTAGGTATGAATACTGGTCAGAGAGCCGTCTAAGTCAAGGAGTCAGTAACGAGTCGTCTAAGGAGGAGAGGCTGTATATACTATACAGTACAGAGAATTTTATATTAACCCTGTAAACTATAATAAAAATCATGATACAGAAGTTAATGCTAATGAACTTAGTTTTCATAAAAATGACAATGACACTCCGTTTCTTGACACTTTCACCATACATCCATCTCTTGCAGTTCTACTGTCTGTCAGTATCTTATGTACACTTGTGTAGTGTACCAGCATTCAGCATTATCCCACTATATAGCTGGTCCCTTTGCGTGTGACGTCACGATACCCGCTGACGTCAGAGGCTCAGCGCATGTGCAAGTCTCAGATAGGCGACCTCTCACTACGTCAGAGCTAACTGGACAGACGTGGCTGGACCCCTCCTACTCATACCGTAAAAAATACCGTAACCATCCTACAAGGAGTGTCTATGTCTCCTAAATATCTCTCCCAAGACCCCACGACAAGTGGTAGCAGCGGTGTGCCGTAATTTTTATCGATTACGATGTTATAGAGATAGACTCACAAGCAAGCAAACAGCCTCCAGACCGACCACGTTACCAGCTACCTACATCCAAGAAGTCTACAATATCTAAAGTATCTCCTGGTCAGTTAAGTCTTCATTTGTATTTGTAAAACCCACGGGGGGTTT
>WNWK01025981.1:0-27928 GCA_009830355.1 Cherax destructor
GTAACCCACAATAAGAGAGGAACTTACAATGACGTTTGGTCCGACTTGGACCATTTACAGAGTCACACTGTGACTTCATAGTGTTCACTCAAATTGTGACTTAGTAAATGATCCAAGAAACGTCGTCATAAGCTCCTCTCTTCTACGTGTGGGTTATTTGTGTATTATAATCTTAATCCAAGGAATTGAATCTGTCCTTTCCTTCCTTGGTCCAACTTTGATTGCCTCCCATTCCATAGGTGCTGTATGACCACATGTTTAGTGTATCCCTATAATAATAATAATAATTTTCACTGTATTAACAATTTATTAGAGTAAGAGAAAAGAGAAAATGAAGAGTAAACACATTAACCCTTTGACTGTTTCGGTCATATATATACATCTAAGGAATCACTGTTTCGGAATTATTAATACGCATAAATTCTAGCGGCCTCAAATCAAGTGGGATAAAGCTGGTAGGCCCACATGTGAGAGAATGGGTCTGTGTGGTCAGTGTGCGCAGTATAAAAAAAAATTGGGCAGCCAGTGGTGCATTTACACTATAAATAAGAAATAATCTACACTTGTTAATGCTACACTTTATCGCTGGCTGGTGCTATAGCCTTTATCGACTCATGCTGCTTTAGTATCGTACATACCGTAGAATCACTGAACAAGGCACACATTCTCCCCTCTCTCTCTTCCTCCTCCACTTTGGTACTTTGCTACAATTTCTTTCTTCAATTCTATCGTGTCTGTCACTTTCTTTACCAAAGGGCTGCCACTATGAAGTTTCTTTGGGCCCATGGTGGCTTATTCAGTCACAATCAATAAACAAGCACTAAACACAATGAATTTATTGTGAAATATAATGTTCACTAAATGGTAAACAAAGCTAGACTGGCTCACGACGCCTACGCGGGGAGTTGCGCAAGCGTGGGCAGGCGGGCAGGTCTGGTACGTGGGCCGATACTTGGGGAAACGGCTGATAGTCGGGCCAAAATTGGGCCGAAAAAAGCGGCCGAAACACGAGTCGGCCGATACTCAGGGTAGCCGATACTCGGGGGTGCACTGTATTGGAAACAAAACTCCAGGCCAGTGCGTAAGCCAGTGGCTTACACACTGGCTTGGAGTTTCACGACTCGCTCACCATGGATTCTAACCCCCACCTGTACCGTAGTTTGTTTGTAATCATGTTATTACGATTTCGTGAGTCAAGTACAGTGGAACCTCCAGTTACAAGTGCAAGTTTTTCCAGATACAAGCAGTTGCTCGGCCAATTTTTTGCGGCCCTCAACGGAGGTTCCTTGACGCTGGTGAGGGGCTCTTGCTCTTGATCTAGGGAATTGGATCTCAGTTGTTTGTTGGACTATCTTATTGAAACTTGGCCAATGTATGATGGAAAGATGCTTCTTAACGTACACCAAAATTGAAAGAAATTGGACCATAAATAACGGAGTTCACTTCTCAGCCATTAGCACCCCTTAGCGGTATATTTTCAAATGGTTTTTATGGTTGTATTCTCGTTTTTTTTTTGGTCTCATTTGATAGAATGGAAGATATACAGTGGACCCCCGAGTTTCGTAAAAACTTCACTCCTGAAGTCTGCTCAAGTGCCATTACCGAACGAATTTACTCCCTTAAGGAAAAATTTCACGTAGGTTAGTCTATTTCAGACCCCAAAATACACTTCCACAAGAACTTACAAAATTATACTTACATAATTGCACGATTTCCGGGTATTCGTTAACCGAGGGTCCACTGTATTACATTAATAGATATGATTTTGATTGCTTTCACAATGAAAAGTACCTTGAAATTGACCTCAAAGTAGCGGAAATGTTCGATTCTTTGGCGATGATCAAGAGTAAACAAATGATCCAATACGTGTCCACCTGGCCAGTCTCAAAAGCAGTCACGAATGGGTTGACATTATTTATACAATTATTACAATAATGCAGTAGTCTGCATAACAGTAAATCTTCTACTTTTTGTGTGAATAAAAATTCCAAAATGGTAATACAGTGGACTCCCGGTTAACGGCCATAATTCGTTCCAGAATGCTGTTCGAGTGCCGTTACAACGAATTTATTCCCATAAGGAATAATGTAAATTAGATTAGTCCTTTTAGACCCCCAAAAATACACTTACAAAAGCACTTACAAAATTACACTTACATAATGGGTCGAGTTTTGAGCAGTACGTAAACTGGGGGTCCACTGTAAATGATGATAATAATAATAATAAATACAGTGGTACCTCGACTTACGATATTAATCCGTCAGAGAGGGCATATCTTAAGGCGAAACAATCGTTACCCAAATCAATTTTCCCCATAAGAAATAATAGAAATAAATTTAATCCGTCCAAGACTTTCAAAAGTAGTTAAATAAAATATTTTTAGAACTTTTGACATTAAATAATACACAATTTAATGAAGAATAACTAAATACACATGTAAATATTGTACAATAACATGTCACTTACATTTATTGAAGAGTTGTTGATGTGTGGAGGACGGGAGAAGGTGGAGTAGTATGCTAGTGTTTGGAAGGGGAATCCCCTTCCATTAACACTGCAGGTACCAAGTTCTTTAATGGGGTTACTTCCCTTTTCTTTGAATGCCACTAGGACCAGCTTGAGAGTCACTGGACCTCTTTCTAACAATAAATCTGTCCAGGGAGCTCTGTGTCTGGCGATTCTTTAACACATCCCTGAAATGACACACCACTGTGTCATTGTACAGGTTGCCAGCACGGCCTGCAACAGCATAGTTAGGTGATATTCATCCATAAAGCCTTGCACATCACTCCATTTGGCACAGATCTCCCTAATCCTTGAAAAGGCACCTTCTTCCATCTCTGTTCCACCTCCTCCTCCTCCTCTGAACCATTGTCCTGACCTCTGGTCTCTTGTTCCAGTTGCTGTTGAAGCTCTTGCAGATCTTCAGTGGTTAGCTCTTCCTTGTGCTCCTCCACCAACTGTTCCACATCCTCACCACTCACCTCTAACCCCATAGACTTGCCCAATTCCACAATTTCTTCCACAACAGGCTCAGGCTCGGCTCAGGCTCAGGGTTCTGAGGCTCAGCCCCAAAACCTTCAAAATCCCTCTCTAGGACACAGTCTGGCCACATTTTCTCCAGGCAGAGTTCAAAGTCTTGGTAGTCACTCCCCAAGCCTTACCTATAAGGTTTACAAATGCAGCATATGGAAATGGTTTTTCCAAAAGTCTCTTAGGGTTATATTCATGTCTGTGGTCACATCAAAGCACTTTTGAAACATTGCTTTGGTGTAGAGTTTTTTAAAGTTGGAAATGACCTGCTGGTCCATGGGCTGGAGGAGAGGAGTTGTATTAGGGGGCAAGAACTTCACTTTGATGAATTTAAACTCCTCCACAATTTTCTCTACCAAGTTTGGAGGATGACAAGGAGCATTGTCCATTATCAGGAGGCACTTAAGTGGCAAATTATTGTCCAATAGATATTTCTTCACACTGGGGCCAAACACGCCATTGAACCACTCTAAGAAAATGTCCTTTGTGACCCATGCCTTTCTGTTAGATTTCCACATCACACACAAGTTAGACTTGCTGACACCGCATCTGCCAAACACTCGGGGATTTTCAAAAAGATACACCATTAAAGGCTTCACTTTGCAATCACCACTGGCATTAGCACAAAGCATCAAAGTTAGCCTCTCTTTCATAGGCTTATGTCCTGGCTGTGCCTTTTCTTCCTGAGTAATGAAGGTCCTGTTGGGCATTTTCTTCCAAAACAGGCCTGTTTCATCACAATTAAACACTTGTTGGGGGAGGAATTGTTCAGCCTCTATGTACTCCTGGAATTCAGGCACATATTTTTCAGCCGGAATTTTGTCAGAACTGGCTGCCTCACCATGCCTCACAACACTATGTATGCCACTTCGATTCTTAAATTTGTGAAACCAGCCTCTGCTGGCTTTAAATTCGCTCACTTCAGCACTCGTTGCAGGCATTTTCTTAACAAGATCATCATGCAACTGCCTTGCTTTTTCACATATTATTGCCTCCGAAACAGTATCTCCTGCTAACTGTTTCTCGTTGATCCACACCAACAACAACCTTTCCACATCTTCCAGCACTTGTGGTCTGTGTTTTGTGAACACAGATGAACCTTTGCAACAACAGCTTCCTTGATTTTACGTGAATTTTCTTGGCCACAATGGTAGCGATGGTAGAAAAGGCTTTACCATACAACCTGGCCAGCTCACTGATACGCACTCCACTTTCATATTTTTCTATTATCTCCTTCTTCAGTTCTATCGTACATGTATTTCTGTTCCTCTTTGCCACAGGCTTACCACTAGGATCTTTCCTTGGACCCATGGTAGCTTATTTAGCAGTTGCAAGCACTAAAAACAGTGGAATAATGACAATATACTGGTATGAATGCGTGGGTGTGGGTGGGTGGTTGCTCTCGCTTGTAAACAATAGCACACTGACGCTCCCTGGAGTGCGCGCTCAGCTGGGCGCCACGCGGACACGTCCGGTACGAATGTCGTTACGCGAAGCAAACATCGTTACTCGCAATCATTTTTTTTACGTTATAAATATCGTTACTCGAAAATATCGTAAGCTGACAGCATCGTAACACGAGGTATGACTGTAATAATAATAATAATAATAATAATGCGGGAGTGCTTACAGCTGCCTCCACTTGTCACATAATGACATATTTTATTCATTCTAGAATATATATCAGGTTTCTATGTTATTTATATTGTTTATTATGTCATATTAGATGAATTGTGATAGAAAATAAGCCGTAGAGTTGATATTAGCGAAATATTTAAGGAATATTTTGTCCTGTGTCCAGACAAACTCTCGTCCGCCACCGACGCCGCCACATATGTAATGACATATTTTATTCATTCTAGAGTATATATCAGGTTTCTATGTTATTTATATTGTTTATTATGTCATATTAGATGAATTGTGATAATTAAATAAGCCGTATAGATGATATTAGCGAAATATTGAAGTATCTTGTTGTGCCTCCTGAGAGCCGGAATGGATTAATTCCATTTCAATTAATTTAAATGAGGAAAATTGACTCGACAAACGAGCAAATCAAGATGTGAGCAAGGTCATGGAACAGATTAAATTCGTAAGTAGAGGTTCCACTGTATTGGAGTCCATTGATGTCATGAGGGTGTAGTACGTGGTGGAGAGTGTTGAAGTAATAGCAGGCATTGTGTGTGTATTGAAGAGTTGCTGGGTGTTTGGGATCAAGAACCCTGGTATTTTAAATTAAAAAAAGTTGCTGCGGAGGTTTTTATGTAGTTTGAAAATATAAATGTGATAATTATTAGAAAGAACATTAAAATATAATTACCATTATTTGTAGCATATGCATATGTACTGCAGAAGGAAAAATCTTCAATTACACTATGAAGCACTTTGGGGAAGGATGTGATCCAGCAGCAGTATAAGAACATTATACGTACAAGCAAACACTGATGAATGACTATCCAGGAAGTGTTACCATACGTGATTGTACCTCATACAGTGATGTGAGTTTTATGGCTTCATAGTCAGCTCCAAGTTATTCAGTTTTACACTTGATTCTGGCCCATGTTAAATCACTTAACATTTGCCAGGAAATATTGTTTGTTCATTAGTGTTAGTTAGCCACTTTTTGTATACGTATTTTTAACACTTCAGCCGATTCTTCCAAGGTAGGGTGACCCAGCAAAGAAGAAAGCACTTTCACTGTCACTCAATCACTGTCTTGCCAGGAACACACTGATAAAGAAAAAGATTTATTTCTTTGTAAAGGTTACAATACGTAATTACAATTTTGGTTTGCTAAGTACAAATCGCTTGTTCTCTCTAGGCTGAAATATTGCTGTACACTAAAGGCCGCTTTCAAGGAAGGCAAACTTGCAGATCTAGAGAATGTACAGGAAACTTTCATGGCACACATATGATAAAGCACCTAAATTATTTGAAACGGTTGAAGTCCCTTGATTTGTATTCCTGTAATGCAAACGAGAAAGATACATGATAATATACGCTTGGAAAATCCTAGATGGGATAGTCCCAAATTTGCAAAAGCAAAATACAGTGGACCCCCGGGTAACGAACACCCCAGAAATCGTACAATTATGTAAGTATAATATTGTAAGTGCTTGTGGAAGTGTATTTTTGGGGGTCTGAAATGGACTAACCTACCTGACATTATTTCTTAAGGGAGTAAATTCGTTCGGTAATGGCACTTGAGCAGGCTTCTGGAATGAATTTTGCTCGTTAGGCGGGGCACGATTGGCCTGAGATGCCTGGTCAGCATAGAATGGGTCTTAACACTCAGTGTGTGCCATATTAAAAAAAATCTGGGACCACTTAGTACCTTGTGGGAGCACCAGTTAAATTGAGGGCCAGCTAGAGCAAACACTACGGCAAACACCATAGATTCACTGATGTCATGTCATATTAACACTCCCCTTTGAAGTGGAAAGTGATGTCAGCAGACTGGCAGGCCAGCTGGCTGTCTGCCTGCCTGGGGACCTGGCTGGCAAACAGCTGGTTGGCCACCTGGGTCGGCCAGCAGCTGGCTGGTCAGCTGGGTACCTTATTGGCTGTCTGTCTGTCTGTCTGTATCTATCTGTCTCTATCTCACAGGAACACATACGTAAATACAATTATACATAGTGTAAATTACCTAGGATAACTAAAAAATCAAGACAAAGTGTTATAATGTGCTTGTGATCTGCATAATACCAGTTGGTTCATGAGCTACTCTCTGAGACAAGCAGACAGAAAGACAGACACACAGACAGACAGACAGATACAGACAGACAGACAGGTTTGCATAACAAATAAAGGGAAGCAATGTAAGCTGTCAAATGTCATCACTGTAATTACTGGACTGATAAGAAGAGATAAGACTATGGCTCACCCGTCTCGTCAAATGTCACCAGAGTCATTAGTGAAGATCAGATGAGATAAGGCAGCGACACAAATCTTTTATTACGTATTATTATTATTTTGATTATTATTATTATGCACTAGTATTATTATTATTATTATCATTATTATTCACTATCATTATTATTTTGATTATTTTTATGCACTATCATTATTATTATTATTTGAGTACAATTTCAGTACCTAATATTAGTGTCAGAACACAGATTGGCTATGAAATCACAAGAACTACTATAAATTGTGATTATGAGAACATAAAAATTATATAAAATAATAAAAGAAAGTGAAAAAAAGGTATATCGGCAACGATTCTGCAAGCGGCAGGACTCCTGTTGCTGTCAGGTGAGCATTCAGTGCCAACTTCTCCGCCTCATATCTCGATAACTACTGACCCAAATTCTTTTTTTTTTTTATCCTATAACTTAAAAAAATGTGCTCTTTATTTCTATAATTTTTTTTTTTTTTTTTTCAAAAGATTCGGGGCACTGGACGAGCTAACGTAAATATACGTTTGGACTGTTTAAGGGTTAAGGGTATATGAAAGAAGGAAATTAAAAGTGAATACTGGAAAGAGCAAAGTGATGATGGGTAACAAAAAAATTAGATAATGAAAGATTTGATATCAGATTGGAAGGAGGGAGTATGGAGGAAGTGAATGTGTTCAGATATTTGGGAGTGGACTTGTCAGCAGATGGGTCTATGAAAGATTAGGGGGGAGGGAAAGGTGAGTGGTGCATTGAGGCATCTGTGGAGATAAACACCATTATCTGTAGAAGCAAAAAGAGGAATGTATGAGAGTATAGTGATACCAACACACTTATGTGTGAAGATTGGGTTGTGAATGTTGCAGCAAGGATAAGGGTGGAGGCAGTGAAGATGTCACGTCTGAGGGCAATGTGTGGTGTGAATATTATGCTGAGAATTCATAGTTTGGAGATTAGAAGGAGGTGCGAGGTTATTAAACGCATTATCTAGAGGGCTTGAGGTGGTTTTGACATTTAGGATAGAGCAAAATAGGATAAATTGGAAGATGTATAAATCTGTAGTAGAGGAAAGGCAGGTTAGGGGTCACTCTAGGAAAGGTTGAAGGGAGGAAGTAAAGGAGGTTTTGTATACAAAGGGCTTGTGCATCCACCAAGCTTTTGTGAGCATGTTAGATAGGAGTAAGTAGAGGCAAGTGGGCTTTATATGACTCAACGTGCTATTGGAGTGTAAGGAAGGTAACATTTATGAAGGGATTCAGGGAAACTGGTTAGTCAGATTTGAGTCCTGAGGTGGGAAGTACAATGCCTCCACTCTGAAGAAAGTGTGGGGATATTTGCAGTTTTGAACTGTATTATTGGCTTCCCTCTGTTAAGACAGTGATGGTGAAAGCATTTCTTTTTTGGGATACCCTACCTCAGTTGAAACAAGCCTGTGTTCAGGGCAATGAACAAGCAGACTCAGCAACTTAGTGTACTATTCATTGCCTACAAGTTTCCCATGAGTATTCCTTTCCTGGACTATTTTTTTTGGTGCTTTCTTGACAGCTCTGCACCTTCTGTCAACAGTGCTGGTCCAAGTTGAACCACAACAAATTGTTTTCTGTCAAACCACATTTAGGATTTCCTACATAGTCCCATCACTGTCATGTTTGGGAGATTACACTCTCATGCTTTCATATTATACACATTACTCAAGAATGCTACAGAGGGAAATGAATGGCACTGCTCAGTGTGTGTTAGTCAGGTCTCACTGTCAGTCCACCATATCTTAACAGAGTGTCCTATCTATCAGTGAGCACACGAGGTTCACTTCCAACATCTACACTGCCCCAACACACACACTGACCTCACTGAAAGTTCCACCTTTGAAGTATTCTTTCTCACTCACTTTCACTTTCTCAACTGAAAGTAACTACAGTGGACCCCCGGTTTACGTAATTAATTCGTTCCAGAATGCTGTTCAAGTGCCGTTACCAAACAAATTTGTTCCCATAAGGAATAATGTAAATTAGATTAGACCCCCAAATATACACTTACATAATTGTTCGAGTTTGGAGCAGTACGTAAACCGGGGGTCCACTGTATTGCACTAACTTTGATTTACATTTTCTTCTTGCTCAAAACCCTACCTTCGCACCCCCTCTCCTACTCTTGTCCATCCCTTCCTGCAGTGCTGTTTGATTATAATAATAATAATGGGCAAATCATATCCCCATCTTTTGAGCACAAACACCTTAAAACACATTTACTGTCGTAAGAATTGTTACTCATGAATGATTGTTTTGTGCCAGGTTCAACACATGTATATTTGTAAGTTTTCTTTTGGCTTCATTTTAATTTACTTACTTGTTTTTATAAAAATATGTTCTTTTAACTGTAAGATTTTTTTTCAATATTTTACCACATAGACAGGAATTTTAATTTTCTGGTATGCCACAGTTAAACTGTTGAGAACTGATTTTTTTTCCATAAAATGCTTTCATATTTTGTGTATCATAATTTTATGCATGTTTGGAGGGCTCATGTGTGGTAGAGGTCAAGAATTGTACAGTTAGTAATTTTATTAGTGTGTTTGGCAGCATCTAGAGTGTATCATCAAGTATGTGTGAGTCAAGGTGCAGCATCTTGACTCACACTATCACACTACAGTGTATCTTACACCTTCCATCCCTCCCTCCCTACCACACTACAGTGTGTCTTACACCCTCCATCCATCCCTCCCTACCACACTACAGTGTGTCTTAACAACAACCCTCACCACATATCATATTCCACTCACGAAATCATAATAACCATACCATGGGCTGGGCCCTTGAACCCGTGGTCAGAGAGTCATAAAACTCCAGACCAAGGAGTTGGTCTAATGCCTTGGTCTGGAGTTTTACGACTTTCTGACCACGGGTTCAAGTCCCGCCCATGGTAGGGTTCATATCATACTCCCAGACACCTAACACCATTATAAGAATGAGAGGGTGGAGAGCATGTGTGATGTATCACTTACAATTATAGGAATGGAGGGATGTAGGTCTGTTGTTGTTGTCATATACCTGGAAAGAAGAAGTAAGTGAAGAGTGAGCGGCAATGCAAGAGATGGATGAATGTTAAGGAATAAGAGGGAACGAATGGAAGAGAGAGGGAATCATCTGAAAAAAAAAAATAGTCATTGAATACTATGGCCTGGGACCACATCTTGGATTATAACCAGGGTGTCTATGGAGAAAACAGGTTATGAGTTCCAAGCACCCTAATAATTAAAGTATTTTGAAGACTGCCTTAACATAAGTTAAGACCCTGCAGTACATGTTTTCTCTCTATAACTCGTATTCTCACACTCTTGTAATATATTTTTGGACAGTTGGTCAGAGTAAATGCAATATTTAGTATTTAATGTTTTTTATTGTATAGTTGACACTTTACCTCATTGAGTTTCTAACCATTTTTCATAACTAACATTTGTACTGAGTACTTCAAAATACAGTGAACCCTCAATTATCGTAAGCCTCGGGCTTCGTAAATTTTGCTTTTCGTAACGTTTTTTCGTCAAAATATAGCCTCTCTGTTTGTCATTTGCCTCGCTATTAGTCATTCGTCCCGAACACGTATGAGCGGCCCCACACACCATTCCACACCATTTACAGTCAGTGTGGCATTGTTTATCAGCGAGTGACTGTCACCCCACGCATTCATACGATACATTTCGTAATATTCCATTTTTTTTTGTGCTTGCAACTGCTAAAGAAGCCATCATGGGCCCAAAGAAAGCTAGTGTCAGCCCTTTGGTAAAGAAGGTGAGAAACACGATAAAATTCAAGAAAGAACTCGTAGCAAAGTACCAAAGTGGAGGAGGAAGAGAGAGGGGAGAATGTGCCTTCTTCAGTGATTCTATGATATACTATGTACGATACTAAAGCAGCACGAGTAGATAAAGGCTATAGCACCAGCCAGCGATAAAGTGTAGCATTAACAGGGAAGCAAGTAAGTTAAGTGGTTAATCAATAGAAAAAGGATAGCATGAAACTAACTCCTCCAATGTTATTGGAGGTATATAGGACCACTGACAACACCGCCGCCTCTGCTACCGCTTTCACCACCACTATGTAAGGCTTATGCTCTCAGTGGCCCTTATAAACCCAACAACAACAACACAACACCATTCATGACATATGTAATGACATATTTTATTCATTCTAGAGTATATGTCATGTTTCTATGTTATTAATATTGTTTATTATGTCAAATGAATTGTGATAGATAAATAAGCCGTAGAGTTGATATTAGTGTCATATTGAAGGACTATCTTGCCCTCTCTCCAAACAAACTCCTCTGCCACCGCCACAATTCCTAACATACGTAATGACATATTTTATTTATACACCAACAAGAGTCTTCAATAAAGGTAAGTGTGATGTTATTATTGTTTTATACTTGATGTCTCATTGTTTTCTGCTTGTAAATCTATATTTAATGTAAAAAAAAAAAAATTTTTGTTAATCCTTTTGGATGTCTGGAACAGATTAATTTGATTTACATTATTTCTTATGGGGAAAATGGTTTCGCCAATCATAAATTTCGCCTTTCGACAGACTCTCTGGAACGGATTAATTACAATAATTGAGGGTCCACTGTATCTCATACTCAGTTGTTGTTGTTGTTGATGTCTTACTGCAAACTATTTTTCTCTTCCTCTTTCCTCACATTCATATTTTCACAGTATTTATTAGCATATAATTGTATGTTGTAACCTCCTCTTGTTTAGTTGCTAGCAGGTAAATGGCATTGAATAGAAAACTATACAGTTATTTCTTAACATTATGATTCTGAACAAGATGGAAAGGTGAACATTGCTGACAGTTGAAGATGTATAACATTTTCTAATATAGGTAACATTTGTAAGGTGTACCTGTGCACACTTATTAAGTACCCACCAGGTAGCAGTATTAGGGAAAGATAAGAATACCAGCTTGTCTCACTGGCCAGAATTATTGCAAACTTCATACTTCACGATAGTTTGCAATACAGTATACCAATACTGTAGTTGTTTGCACACAAGTAACCCACAGATAAACAGTGATAATAATGCAAGACACCAGTCCCTCAGTGTTGTCTGAGAAGTGACTGCAGTCTGCATATTTCATTCACCTGATATAAAACATTGTGTAAGCTTATTATAATCTGACCAAAGCTTTCAGTGTTATCTTTTATGATTTTAGTTCTGAATTATAGAAAAGTTACATGACTGGACTGTAGTCCAGAAAGCATTTTCTTCCACTTAATAGTAAGACTATTAAATTGTTATATAATTGAATAATTTTTTTTGTTTTGTTTTCTTAATTATAATATTTATATGCAGAAGTTGACATGAAAGTGCCTTTTAACGAAGGGCCAATTTCCAGTGTTGTTTTTACAGGGCTTGCAGTGAAGATGATCCTTGATGTACTCTTGACCTGTGTACGGCTCTGTTTTAACATTTTCTTTTATTTTTGATGTTAAACCCAGTGTGTTCAAATGAACTGCTAACTGCCATAAACTTCTAGTAATGTAAGGAGGCTCTATTGTCTACTCAGTACCATTGCATGCGTACACTGTTGTACTAAGAAAAATCATTTATACAGTAAAACTGCTCTAACTTTCCACGGTGTTTGTTTTGATTCTAGAAACTTTGCTTCTTAATGTATGAAGAAAAATGATTCATAAACATGTGATCAAAATACACAGTGAGGAAATATGCAAGTCCCTTCTACCAGTGGTGCTCTTGTTCCTTTCAATGATGGGCTTTATTTGCCAGTAATGTGCTCTTGATCCACAGGACTGGATCTACTGTACCCTCGCCTTCCTCATCAAATCCATTGCCTCCCATTACCAATGCACTGGGAGATCCCCAATGGATTTATGTTTCCCTGGAATATACGTGTTAATTTACAATCACTGCAACACTGAGGATACTACTATATTTTATACCTACTTATTACAGTGATGACATGACCATTTAATTGCAATACTAACATGACAACTTATTGCAACACTGACATGACCACTTGTTGTAACACTGACACCCACTTATTGCAAGCTTTACACGAGCACTTGTGTCTGTGCACTGAGAGACAGTGTAGGTCTGTGTCTAACTTCCAGTCACATGATCTCTCCCTCACTACATGATGACTCTGACTGTATCCCTCGAATGTTTCCTGCTGATACATTGTTCACCCGCAACTGATACATTGTTTACCCCCCTGCTGATACATTGTTCACCCCAGCTGATACATTGTTTACCCCCCTGCTGATACATTGTTCACCCCAGCTGATACATTGTTTACCCCCCTGCTGATACATTGTTCACCCCAGCTGATACATTGTTTACCCCCCTGCTGATACATTGTTCACCATAGCTGATACATTGTTTACCCCCTGCTGATACATTGTTCACCCCAGCTGATACATTGTTTACCCTCCTGCTAATACATTGTTCACCCCAGCTGATACATTGTTTACCTCCCTGCTGATACATTGTTCACCTCTGTTGATACATTGTTCACCTCTGCTGATACATTGTTCACCCCATGCTTCCTCTTTGCAAACATTCAGGGTTTGAAATCAAATAAAAACAAAAAAGTTAGTTGTATTAGTGGGCTCCTCTCAGAAGCGAATGCCATGTTTGGAGCATTTACAGAAACACACACAAGGGATGTTTTGGACAGAGAGATAAAGATAAACTATAACATGTATAGATGTGACAGAATTCACAGGTCACGATTAGGAGTAAGACTATGTGAAAGATAATTTTTGTTGCACAGAATTGCTAAATTCTTTGAACGAATACAGTAGAAATTATAGGTATTAAAGTCGAAAATAGGAATCTGGTAATTACCCTAGTATAAATATCACCATCAGCAATGGCTGAGGAATTCACAGATCAGTTAAAGAAGATAGATAACTGTCTTGATAGACTAGAAAATCCCACACCAAATATTATCCTCCTTGGGGATTTCAATCTCCCACATGTAAAATAGCAGATGGCTCAACATCTGTCATTGTTCATCCCCCTGCTGATACTTTGTTCACCCTGGATCAACAGGTACATACCAGGGAATTAATGAGATTTTGTGAAAAAGTTTGCATTGAACCAACAGATAACTGATCTCACTAGAAATGAAAATACATACACTGAATTTGATGTTCACAAACAATAAGGAATTAATCAGATAAAATAATAACAAAACGATATACTCTGATCACAACTTCATAGAAGTACAAACGAGTATAAACTCTGGGTTTGGGAACTAATGCACTAAAATAAGAGAAGGGTTGTTCAGTAAGTTTAATTTCAACAACCATAGAATTGACTGGGACAAAATAAACCAAGAACTATCAGACATATCCTGGGAAACAGACATGAGCACTAAATCCTCACCACTGCCTGGAGAAGTTTAATACAGAAGCATAAAAGGTTTGTATTAAATATGTACCATTCAGATATAGAGAGCAGAGGTGATAGTACAATGGAAGAAAAAGGGTTACTGAATTGCTTAAAAACAAATACACGTATGTCATAATGAAGGAAGGACAGTCTTAGTTGAGAGATCAGTGATTTAGAACAAAAACATAAGAAACACAGAGAGAGAACAAAAGGCCATCCTGGATAGTGCAAAAAAAAAAAAATTTTTTATTCATATGCAAAATTCAAGCTAAGAACTACCTGTAGAATTGGACCCTTAATGAGAGAAAACTCGTATACTGATGATAAACAAGAAATGAGCGAAATTCTAAAAGAACAGTATGAGTCGGTGTTCAGCAACCCAATAAATGACAGCAAGGTAGAGAATGCAGTAACATTTTTCACTCCAGCAGAAGGCCGTGCAGACCAACTAACTGGCATCAGTAGTAATCCCATAGAATTCGAAAGAGAAATTGAAAACATGCCCACTCACTCAGTACCTGGACCAGATTCCTGGAATTCCCTATTTATAAAGAAGTGCAATTATGTACTATTAGCATGAGCCCTCAGTATTCTTCAATTAAAGAGTGCAGACATAGCTTCTTTGCATAAAGGAGGATGATGAGAACTTTGAAAACAAAGGAAATAATGCCTATGGTGACACTTTTTAAATCACTAGTGCTACCTCATCTGGAATATTGCTCAGTGTTGACGCCCCCATTCAGGGCAGGAGAAATATCGGAGATGAAACAAATACAAAGATTGTTTACAGCCCGCATAGTGCCAATAAAGCATTTAAATTACTGGGAATGCCTTAAAGTTATAAATATGTACTCAATGGAGTGGAGGAGCGAGAGATACATAATAATATATACAGTGGTGCCTCGAGTTATGATGGTCCCCAAAATCGCCCTTTTATGTAAGTTTATTTTTTTAAATGCTTTTGTAAGTATATTTTTGGGGGTGTAAAAGGACTAGTCTATTTTCCATTATTCCTTATGGGGATAAATTCGTTTGGTAATGGCACTTGAACAGCATTCTCGAACGAAAAAATATCGTAACTCGAGGTACCACTGTACCTAGAAGGTGCTTGAGGGCCTGGTCCCAAATCTGCACACTGCCATAACATATTCAAGCAAGAGATATGGGAGTAAGTGCAAGAAAACCCCAGTGAAAAGCAAGGGTGCAGTGGGCACAATAAGGGAACGCTGTATCAACATTTGTGGTGTAAGACTATTCAACATCTTACCAAAGATATAAGAAACACTGCTGGGACAAGTGTAGAAGTCTTCAAGAGGAAACGGGACAAGTATCTTCACCAGGTGCCAGATCAACCAGGCTGTGATAGATATGTTGGGCAGTGGGCCTCCAGCAGCAACAGCCTGGTTGACCATGCAAGCACTAGATGAGTCTGGCCCATGGCCGGGCTCCGGGAGTAGGAGAAACTCTTGGAACTCGTCAAAGGTACACCCTGCTGATACATTGTTCACCCCTGCTGATAGATTGTTCACTCCTGCTGATACTGTTCTCCCCTGCTGATACATTGTTCTCCCCTGCTGATACATTGTTCATCCCTGTTGATAGTGTTCTCCCCTGCTGATACATTGTTCACCCCTGCTGATACATTGTTCACCCCTGCTGATAGACTGTTCTCCCCTGCTGATACAGTGTTCTCCCCTGCTGATACATTGTTCACCCCTGCTGATAGACTGATCACCCTTACTGATACATTGTTCTCCTCTGCTGATACAGTGTTCTCCCCTGCTGATACATTATTCACCTCTGCTGATAGAATGTTCTCCCCTGCTGATACAGTGTTCACTACTGCTGATGCATTGTTCACCAAAGCTGATTGTTCACCCCTGCTGATACATTGTTCACCCCCTGCTGATACATTGTTCACCCCTGCTGATACATTGCTCACCCCTGCTGATACATTGTTCACCCCTGCTGATACATTGTTCACCCCCTGCTGATACATTGTTCACCCCCTGCTGATTCATTGTTCACTTCCTGCTGATACATTGTTCACCCCCTGCTGATACATTGTTCACCCACTGCTGATACATTGTTCACCCCCTGCTGATACATTGTTCACCCCCTGCTGATTCATTGTTGACTTCCTGCTGATACATTGTTCACCCCCTGCTGATACATTGTTCACCCCTTGCTGATACATTGTTCACCCCTGCTGATACAATGTTCACCCCCCTGCTGATTCATTGTTCACCCCCTGCTGATACATTGTTCACCCACTGCTGATACATTGTTCATCCACTGCTGATACATTGTTCACCCCCTGCTGATACATTGTTCACCCCCTGCTGATTCATTGTTGACTTCCTGCTGATACATTGTTCACTTCCTGCTGATACATTGTTCACCCCCTGCTGATACATTGTTCATCCACTGCTGATACATTGTTCACCCCTGCTGATACATTGTTCACCCCCTGCTGATTCATTGTTCACTCCTGCTGATACATTGTTCACCCCTGCTGATTCATTGTTCACCCCTGCTGATCATTGTTCACCCCTTGCTGATACATTGTTCACCCCCTGCTGATACAATGTTCACCCCCTGCTGATACATTGTTCACCCCTGCTGATACATTGTTCACCCCTGCTGATACATTGTTCACCCTGCTGATACATTGTTCACCCCCTGCTGATACATTGTTCACCCCTGCTGATTCATTGTTCACTCCTGCTGATACATTGTTCACTTCCTGCTGATACATTGTTCACCCCTGCTGATACATTGTTCACCCCTGCTGATACATTGTTCACCCCTGCTATACATTGTTCACCCCCTGCTGATACATTGTTCACCCCCTGCTGATACATTGTTCACCCCCTGCTGATACATTGTTCACCCCTGCTGATCATTGTTACTTCCTGCTGATACATTGTTCACCCCTGCTGATACATTGTTCACCCCTGCTGATACATTTTCACCCCTGCTGATACATTGTTCACCCCTGCTGATACATTGTTCACCCACTGCTGATTCATTGTTCACCCCTGCTGATACATTGTTCACCCCCTGCTGATTCATTGTTCACCCCCTGCTGATTCATTGTTCACCCCCCTGCTGATACATTGTTCACCACCTGCTGATACATTGTTCACCTTCTGCTGATACATTGTTCACCCCCTGCTGATACATTGTTCACCCCCTGCTTTATACATTGTTCACCCCTGCTGATACATTGTTCACCCCTGCTGATACATTGTTCACCCCCTGCTGATACATTGTTCACCCCTGCTGATACATTGTTCACCCCTGCTGATACATTGTTCACCCCTGCTTATACATTGTTCACCCCCTGCTGATACATTTTCACCCCCTGCTGATACATTGTTCACCCCTGCTGATACATTGTTCACCACCTGCTGATACATTGTTCACCCCCTGCTGATACATTGTTCACCCCTGCTGATACATTGTTCACCCCTGCTGATACATTGTTCACCCTGCTGATACATTGTTCACCCCTGTGATACATTGTTCACCCCTGCTGATACATTGTTCACCCCTGCTGATACATTGTTCACCCTGCTGATACATTGTTCACCCCTGCTGATACATTGCTCACCCCTGCTGATCATTGTTCACCCCTGCTGTACATTGTTCCCCTCTGATACATTGTTCCTTGCTGATACATTGTTCATCCCTGCTGATACATTGTTCACCTGCTGATACATTGTTCACCCCTGCTTATACATTGTTCCCTGCTGATACATTGTTCCCCCTGCTGATCATTGTTCACCCCTGCTGATACATTGTTCACCCTGCTGATACATTGTTCACCCCTGTTATACATTGTTCACCCTGTTTATACATTGTTCACCCCTGCTGATACATTGTTCACCCCTGCTGATACATTGTTCACCCCTGCTGATACATTGTTCACCCCTGCTGATACATTGTTCACCCTGCTGATACATTGTTCACCCCCTGCTGATACATTGTTCACCCCTGCTGATACATTGTTCACCCCTGCTGATACATTGTTCACCCTACTGATACATTGTTCACCCCTGCTGATACATTGTTCACCCCTGCTGATACATTGTTCACCCCCTGCTGATAATTGTTCACCTGCTGATCATTGTTCACCCTGCTGATACATTTTCACCCCTGCTGATACATTGTTCACCTGCTGATACATTGTTCACCCTGCTGATCATTGTTCACCCCTGCTGATCATTGTTCCCCCTCTGTACTGTTTGTGATACATTGTTCACCCTGCTGATACATTGTTCACCCCTGCTGATACATTGTTCACCCCTGCTGATACATTGTTCACCCCTGTTCATGTTCTGATACATTGTTCACCCTGCTGATACATTGTTCACCCCTGCTGATCATTGTTCACCCCCTGCTGATACATTGTTCACCCCTGCTGATACATTGTTCACCCTGCTGATACATTGTTCACCCCTGCTGATACTTGTTCACCCTGCTGATACATTGTTCACCCCTGCTGATACATTGTTCACCCCTGCTGATACATTGTTCACCCCTGCTGATACATTGTTCACCCCTCTTGTCACTTGTGTCATTCCCCCTGCTGATACATTGTTCACCCCTGCTGATAATTGTTTTACCCCTGCTGATACATTGTTCCCCTGCTGATACATTGTTCCCCCTGCTGATACATTGTTCACCCTGCTGATACATTGTTCACCCCTGCTGATCATTGTTCACCCTGCTGATACATTGTTCACCCCTGCTGATCATTGTTCACCCCCTGCTGATCATTGTTCACCCTGCTGATACATTGTTCACCCTGCTGATACATTGTTCACCCTGCTGATACATTGTTCACCCCTGCTGATACATTGTTCACCCTGCTGATACATTGTTCACCCTGCTGCTTGTTCACCTGCTTGTAGTGATTGTTCACCCCCATGCTGATACATTGTTCACCCCTGCTGATCATTGTTCACCCCTGCTGATACATTGTTCACCCCCTGCTGATACATTGTTCACCCCCTGCTGATACATTGTTCACCCCTGCTGATACATTGTTCACCCCCTGCTGATACATTGTTCACCCCCTGCTGATACATTGTTCACCCCCTGCTGATACATTGTTCACCCCCTGCTGATACATTGTTCACCCCCTGCTGATACATTGTTCACCCCTGCTGATAAATTGTTCACCCCTGCTGATACATTGTTAACTCCCTGCTGATTCATTGTTCACCCCCTGCTGATACATTGTTCACCCCCTGCTGATACATTGTTCACCCCTGCTGATACATTGTTCACCCCCCTGCTGATACATTGTTCACCCCTTCTGATACATTGTTCACCCCCTGCTGATACATTGTTCACCCCCTGCTGATACATTGTTCACCCCCTGCTGATACATTGTTCACCCCCTTGCTGATACATTGTTCACCCCCCTGCTGATACATTGTTCACCCCTCAGGTGTCACAGAGTTAATTATTTTTAGGGAAAAGTTTGAATCCGTGTTGTTTAGGATATCTTTCCAGCTTGTTTCATTTAGGACATGGTTGACTTGTTCCCACCGTATGTTTTTGTTATTAAAGTTGAATTTGGTATAGGCACCCTCTTAATTGATCACATTTTGCTGGTCAGGAGCCCTGTGCATACATATATGTACCTCTGTTATGTTGGGATCTGAGTGTATTGTCTTTTATACTGTTGTGTTTCATATCAGATCATCATTGTAAGTGAAGATGAGGTCCAGTGTATTTTCCAGCCTTGTTGTCTGTCTCTATTATTTGCTGGTTTAAGGTAAATTTGTTGCAGAGATTTAATAACTCGTATGTGTTAATTTTCGTCTGAGCTGCCTCCTTGGGTTGTCCCTGCTAAAAGAGTATTTGCTACATTCCTCCACTTCAGGTGTCTTAAGTTGAAATCACCCAGCAGCAAGATATTTGGGGCAGGAGATGGAAGATTTTCCAGACAGTGGTCAGTTTTGAAAAGCTGTTCCTGGAATTTTTGGGAAGTATCATCCAGAGGCTAGTATACAACCACAATGACAAGGGTTTAGTTCTTGGTCTTTACTGCCAAAACGTCAACTACCTCATTATAAGCTGGGATGCATATTTCGTTGTCAAAGTGATTCTTTATGTGAGTCTCTGTGAAAGCCGCAAACATTGATGGCTTTAGACCCTGTATTTTTGCAAAAATAAATGTCATCATATTGCTGGCATTAATATCTGTTGTTCTGGAGTGAAGGTCAATTACTGCACATATACTCCACAAGTGTTTTGAGTTGGTGTAAGATCTGTCATTTTCTAGCCAGTTCCCCTTTTTTGCCCTGGCACTAAAAAATCTGTCTCTGAAGTGGTTATGGCTCCCCTGGTTTCATTACTGATGAAGTGTAACTTGCCAACGTTCTCTCAATTTATTGGGAAGGATAATATAATATAGTATTTTTTTTTTAAATAATACATGTATGTTCAAAGTAGTATAATAATTGGGTGTACATGCCAAAAGCCCCTTTATATGCAGAGCATTTTGGGCAAACTTAATACTATTAACTTGAGATTAATAAGGCAATAACAGTACATATGGTCATTAGGTGAGTTACAATGAATTCAAGAGGCTTGAGTATTCTATTAAGTCATGCTATATGGCTTTAATAAGTTTTGTAGAGAAGACATACATATTTGATTATTAACCTTAGGTGGATACAATGGAGTGATTAACATTTGAGATGACTACAGATATTGAGAGCAAGTATATACTATTGATTATATTGATGAAAAAGTTTTACCTATGTTCATGATATTGAGCAAATGCATGTATAGTTTTTACTTATGTATTTATAATGGGCTGGGATAGGTTAAGGAGATAAGGTGTTTTTTAAAAGTAGTTTTAAAATTGCTAGCTGAGTCAGTGGTTCTGGAGATTTCTGGCAGAGAGTTCCAGATTTGGGCCCTTTTATGTAGATTGAGTTTTTGAAAAGATTTAGCCTGACACGGGGAATGTCATAGAGGTTTTTATGCCTAGTGTTGTGTCTATGAGTCCTATTGCAACTGTGAAGAAAGTGTTTCAGGTTGGGATTTATATTAAAATCGATAGTTCTGTTAATGTAGGTCACACAATAGTATGAGTGAATGTTTTGTATAGTGAGTAGGTTTAGGTCTTTGAAGAGTGGGGGTATGTTGTCTAGCAGTGGACTGTGTGATCATTCGCACTGTGGCTCTTTGTTGTGTTATTATTTATTTTAGGTGGTTTTTCATTGTGGAAACCCAGGCACAAACAGCATAGGTGAGGTAGGGGTAGATCAGTGAATAGTGTAGTGTAAGTAGTGCTGTTTGTGGTACATAGTAACATATCTTTGAGAGGATGCCAACTGTTTTAGAAACTTTTTTGTTATGTGTTGGATATGGGTGTTGAATTTCAGGTTGCTATCAAGGTGCAGACCCAGGAATTTTCCCTCATGTTTAGCAATAAGGGTGTTGTTAAGCATAATACAGTGGTACCTCGAGTTACGATGGTCCCCAAAATCGCCCTTTTATGTAAGTTTATTTTTTTAAATGCTTTTGTAAGTATATTTTTGGGGGTGTAAAAGGACTAGTCTATTTTACATTATTCCTTATGGGGATAAATTCGTTTGGTAATGGCACTTGAACAGCATTCTCGAACGAAAAAATATCGTAACTCGAGGTACCACTGTATTTAGTTGGTCCTCACTTGCTCTACTCCCAAACATTATGTAAAAGGTTTTGTCTATATTAAGTGTAAATTTATTGACGGTCAACCAGGTTGCTATTTTGGCGAGTTCTTCGTTAACAATAGTGTTGAGTGAGGCTAGATTTGGGTGGGTCAGTTTTATGAAGCTAATAATAATTCTTGTTCCCCTTGGTAACCTATTATAGTGGCAACACTAACAGTCTGATTGATCAGAGCTAAGTTCCCCTCATAAGTAGCCTGTACACTGGTCATAATATGTAAGTTATTAAATAGATTTAACTCCACCTAAAACAAGTAAAGCAGTATGAGTTATCATAGTTCCAGAGGCCAAAATAATAAAGTAATTATTAGAAAACAGTAAATTTATTTAATTACAGTATTAGGTATCACTGATACCTTAGAGGGTACCTGATTTTTTTTTCTTTTTCTTTATTTTTTTTCAATATTATTTTGCTCATAACTTGAGACACCTCATCCAATCGGCTTCAGATTTTCAACGTTTGTGTATAGTAACGAGGAGCAAATACTTGGAACAATTTCCATGTTCTATGACCAGAGTTGTTGAATCTATTCCCAGCATCTTGGAAAGGCTCAGATAACTCTGAAAATCCTCTGTGCCATATTTTCAAATGTTCAAAAAATGACAAAAATCTACTATACAGTGACAGCAGTTAGTTAGTAGTTTGATATCTTTATTATGCACCCCATACCCATCCTGTGGGCGGTAGTCAAAAGATTACAGAGGTACATAATGGGTCCAGGGACTGGACCTCAAAGTTTGATAGCTGAGCAAGTTACAAAGGTAATGAACTCAGATGGTCACAATCATGACAAGTTACAAAGGTATTTGCAGATTACAGAGGTATATATAGGGTCCAGAGACACAGTGACAGCAGAGAGTGAAATTCAAATATAGGTGCAGAAAGTGTGAAATTTTTATTCCCCTTAAATTACGTTAAATAAATTTCAGTATACCTTTTCTAAATAGCTTCAGTATTTAATAGCTGATCCACCTTAGGGCGAGGATAGTACCTATTAAGTTTCGTTTGTGTCCTGGCAAATTTGTAGTAAAATAATAAAAAAAAAAAAAACTTGGACTTGTTGAAATCTTCGACACAACTGTAGAATGACTCATCTAATCAGCTTCAAATTTTTCAACACTGGTGTGGTTTCCTGAGCACAAGACTCTTACTTCCATTGAGTCGTATAAGTTCCAATTTGCCAATTTTATTGAATAGCGATATTCACTTTATATGTAATAACTAATGAATGCTTCTTCTGATTGGCTTCAAAATATAGACAATGTATCTTATAAAATGACATCTTTGTTCTTGTTAGAAATGTGACTTAACCAAAGTTGTATATGAAGAATGAGGGGATGAGGTGGGCATAATAATAATAATTTCATTTTTGCATTATATGTCATGTTTGTACAAAAGAGTATAACTATTAGGTGTACATGCCTAAAGCTCCTTTATGTGCAGAGTACTTTGGGCAAACTTAAGATTAATAAGGCGATATTAGTGTTATAACTGTACATATTGTCATTTCAAATATCAAAGTTCAATTTCAAATTTCGATTTTTTTTATTTCTTTGCAAATTTACAATGTGGTTGACATATTGTAGTAAGTATATTTACTTAGGTAGTTTTTAAAGTGAGGGTTTACAAAGATTTGTAGTGCAAAGAGAGCGACTATCATGCCTTGGCATTACGGGCAGTCTAAACTTAATAGATTACTGATGCAATATGCATAATTGCAATGAGAATTGCATACAATTCAGCTGTAAAAATGCTAGCCGAGTCTAATAAATGCCTTCGCAATAAGCTGCTGCGAACCCAACACAGTCAGTGGATTTAAAGCCATCAGTGTAAACTGCGATGGCATGAGAATGAGACTGGAAGTGGTTAGGAAAAAAAGAGAGTGAGAAGCAACTGTAGGTATCTGGGCTTTCACAAACTGCAGTAAGGAACACACAAACTGTCAGAACCTCCCGAGGGGATAGGGAAAATTTAGATGCAAGATGAACATATAAAGGGGGCAACTGAAGAGAACACAAAGAGAAAAGGGATGGAGTAGACAGGATGGCAAACAAACAGCAGACCTCTACTAATGTCCTTTACTATCCTGTATGTAGAAGGATTGTGAAGGTCATGAGAGCAGACAAAATAGTGGAGGCAATGAGCATCATGGCGATTGTTCAAGGATGGAACGTTTGCCTCTGTATATAGGCTCTCAACAGGTGAGGAGCGAAATGCACCTAGCCATAAATGTAATTCCTGATGATGGATGGCATCAAGTTTGGAAAGAGCTGCAGGAGAGTCAGCAGAATATATCTGGTCATCATACTCTAGTTTCAATAAAATTAGGGTTGAATGCATTCGAAGGAGAGTTTGACGATCTGCCCCCCCACCTCCCTCCAAATGAAAGATGAGCAAGAGTTTTAAGGAGGTTCAGCCGACTATGGCATGCTTCTAACAGGGAGGTAATGTGAGGTTTACAGGACAACCGGCGATCAAACAGAAGGTCAAGAAACCTGACTATCACGTTCAGGGATAAGTGAGCCATACATGTACAATGGAGTATCAAGAACGACAGAACGTTTGGTGAAAGTAATTTGGTGTGTTTTAGCACCAGAAAATTTAAATTCACGAGTTGACAGCATTCTGGAGAGAGGCTGCTACTAGTTGACAGTCAGCGCCTGCATATGCTATCGCGAAGTCATCAGCATAGAGTGATGACCAAATATTAGATGGGAGAATAGATGCCAGATCATTTATAGTAAGGAGAAAAAAGAGTAGTGCTGAGGACACATCCCTGCAGGACATCCTCAGCTTGGACAAAGTCTGGGGAAAGTGAATTATTAACACGAACACAGAAATGTCGCTCAGATAAGAAGTCTTGAAGAAAAAATGACAGATTGCATCGGAGGCCTAAGGAGTGAGCTTGGGCCAAGATGTTATATCTCCAAGTAGTGTCATATGCCTATCTCAAGATGAAAAAAGAATGTAATAACTGAGTGGATACTAGCAAAGGCATTACGAACATAGGTATCCAAGTGGAGTAAGGGATCACTAGTAGAGTGGCCCATAAGAAAACCACATTGACTAGTGGAGAGACTATTTTGCATCTCTAAAAACCACATCAAACGAATGTTTACCAGACGTTCTATCACCTTGCAAATTGCACTGGTAAGAGCACTGGGACGATAGTGTGAGGTATCATATCCCATAGTACCTGGTTTACGAAAAGGTTGAACAATGGCAGTTTTCCACAGCTGGGGAAGAACTCCTTGTGACCAAATAAGATTAAAAAGACGTAAGCGAGCTGCAAGGGCTGATGGATGTAAATGCTGAAGCATACAAACATGAATGCCATCAGGCCCAGCCGCTGATGATCGGCAAGCAGAAAATGTTGAGTCTAGTGTAAAAGGCACATTATAAGACTTTCCCTGCTGGAAGAAAAGTCTAAGGGTTGTAACTCTCTGGCAGACTTGGAGGAAGTAAATGATTTGGAAAAGATGATTCCCAATTTCTGTGGCAACTTCAAGCAGATTAGCAGTGGTGACACCGGCAACCCTAAGAATGGGAGCTGGGTCTGGAGAGTATTTGCCACTAAGTTTCCGTACTTTTTTCCAGACTCCACTCATGGAGGAAGCCGAAGTGATGGTAGAAACGTAATCCTGCTAACAAGTGTGTTTAGCTTCACGGATGACATGTCGGGCAACCGCTCTTGCCTGCTTAAAATCAAGGAGTGGCTCTGTGGTCCTATTGTAACGATATCGGTCCCATGCAGCACGTTTCAAACATACAGCACAAGCACAGGTCACGCATTTCTGAGAATGCCTGCTGGAAGTTTGAGGTATAGAATGTGAAGCTGCAGTTAAACAAAGGTCATAAATAGATGTAACAGCACGTCAGTAGAGGACGAAGAAGGGTCCTCACTAAAAGCAGTTTGATGCGAGTACAGGTCCCAATTTGCTTTTTCAAACTGCCAATATTGGCTTCAGGGAGGTTGGGAATATGAATTGGAAGTAAGGAGGATAGGAAAATGATCACTGTCATGTATATCTGGGACCACAGACCCATTAAAGTCAAGTGCAGTTGATAAGGAGCACACTGAGAGATCTATGCAAGAGAGAGATTGAGTGCAAGGGTCAAAGTATTTAAAACATGGAGGGGAAGAGTAGTGAGAAGAGCATCTAACTGATTGCCTTGAGAGTCACAGTGAGACCCCCTCAGAGGAAATGATTAGCATTAAAATCACCTAATAACAGAAGAGGTGGTGGGAAGGAAGGAACAAGAAATGAAACATCTGGGATAGATAATGCTCGAGAAGGAGAGATACAAAGAGCAGACCGTGTACCACTTATTAAGTAGATGATGGCTGCAGTGAAGTTTGAATAAAGATGAGATGGTATGGGGTACCAGTGCGTATAAGAAGTGCACTTTCATTAACCTTTTCAGGGTCTGTGCCGTAGTTCTACAGCTTTGAAGCCAGGGTCCAAACTGCAGAACTATGCCAAAATTCTAGCGGCCTCAAATTTAGTGTGAGAAGGCTGGTAGGCCTACATCTAAGAGAATGGGTCTGCATGATCAGATTAGATTTTGTCACCGAAGTGGCTAGTTTATTGTGCACCCCATATCCATCCTGTGGACGGTAGCGCAAGAGCATATGGATACACAAAAGGCCTAGGCACTAGGCCCCAAAGGGGTTAACAATTGTACATTTGGGTTTATATCTACATTTCAATTATCTGTTACAAGCAAATTTAGGAAATTTGCTTAGTACAATTGGTATCTTATTTCATGAATAAGATATCTTGACATGTCACATAGGTTATTATACTGTGCACAGTATACAAAAAATCTGGGCGCCCGCATGGCATTGTGGGAATGCAGCCTAAGTAGCTTTGTTCAGCATGCCTGGCACCAAGGAAGCTCTCACTCCCTGGCGAATTCTGACTCTCCTCTTTCCAAGTTATACCTCTTTAAGGGGGGCTCCTTGACGAGGTAAAGAGGCTATTGGTCTGAGGAATTGGACCTTTTGGTCTTCTTCCTCAAACCGAACCTAATTACCCCTAATCCCCCCTTCCCTATCCCATCTCCTCCATCCTCCCTTTTTCCCTTTCCTCCTCTTCCTCATCCCTCCCTTAGTTCCTTCCCAGTTTTACCCTGGGAGCTTCTCTCCTCAGGCATTCTAGTTCCTAGGTAGGGGGAAGGGTATCGTGGTCCATCCCATGTTGAGGTCCTTGGCGGTGGTGTAGTTTGCCGTGGAATCTGGATCGCCTGGGGATGTCCCGATCCCTCTCCGGTCACCCGGGGGTGGCCTTGGGTATCTTTCGGGCGACGGGTGTATCTCTGGAGGCCACCTTTCGGATTCCGGGGGTGGTGACCGAAGGCGGTATGCTTTGTGGCGGATATCCGGCCGCCCTCTCTTTTGTCCGCCGAGATGGTTCGGTGGATGTGAGGTTGCTATCCCGGATTGCTGGTTTACTGGCATGAAGGGTAGGGTATGGCACGGGTTCCATGCAGCATCTTCACTACTTGCGGTGTTGAGGTCCTCTTGGGCGCGGAGGGGATTACGCCCCTTTCATTCCTCCTAGGACCTATTCCTGCACGTTCCCCCCCCCCTTTTTTTTTTTCTTTCTTTTTTTTTCATAAAAATAAAAAGAAAGAAGTAACCTAACCATGGCTGACCCAATCCATGAACCCACTACCCCCGGGCCCCTTCCTGATACCGCACCCAGTACTGACCCTGCCTCGTTAACAAACAACTCTTTGGACACCTCTCATGCCCCTGTACCTCTTGCTGGTGCCGGTTCGTCACCTGCTTCAGGTACCGAGGTTCTGACCCCTTTTGACATATCTGACCTTCGCTCTT
>WNWK01025982.1:0-27927 GCA_009830355.1 Cherax destructor
TGCAGGGAGTGTAGCAGGCATGCAGGGAGTGTAGCAGGCATGCAGGGAGTGTAGCAGGCATGCAGGGAGTGGGGATTTCCCTTCGTAGAGGCTGAAGAATTCCTCCCCCAACAAGTGTTTAATTGTGATGAAACAGGTCTGTTTTGGAAGAAAATGCCCAAGAGGACCTTCATTACTCATTACTCTATCTTCCAGATACCTGCAACTCTTCAATAAAGGTAAGTAAATGTATATATATACAGTGGTACCTCGAGTTACGATATTTTTTCGTTCGAGAATGCTGTTCAAGTGCCATTACCAAACGAATTTATCCCCATAAGGAATAATGTAAAATAGACTAGTCCTTTTACACCCCAAAAAATATACTTACAAAAGCATTTAAAAAAATAAACTTACATAAAAAGGCGATTTTGGGGACCATCGTAACTCGAGGTACCACTGTATGTATATTGTTTTTTAATTATTTTATGTGAATATTTTTTTGTGGAACGGATTAATTGTATTTACATTATTTCTTATGGGAAATAATGGTTCGAATTTCGTAAACTTCGTGTTAAGTACTAGCTCCTGGAACGGATTAATTACGATACTCGGGGGTCCACTGTATTATCTCATTCTTTTCTGTATGTAAAACTATAAAATGTATTTTTTGTTAATATTTTTGGGTGTCTGGAACAGATTAATTTGATTTACATTATTTCTTATGGGAAATATTGCTTCAGTTTTCATACAATTCGGTTTTCGTTACAATCTGGAACGAATTAATCACGAAAACCGAGGTTCCACTGTATTAAATAAACCATGCACATGAAACAAGTAAAGGTATAGTACAAAATATCTATTTTTCACATTCTGCAGTCCATGTTCATAATTTTTTTCCATTACCAATGTCAGCAGATTCAGAGGATGGGGTAATATCCCCATTATTTATGCCAAAAAGAGATGAATATACGTTAGTCAAACAAGCACCCACTGGGAAGAGTGGCATCCCTCCCAGAGAAGACATGCTATCCCTAGGCATAATCTACTCAAACTCCACCACCCAGCATCTGAAATAATCTCAGAGATACATACTATTGGTGATTCCTGAGTGGTTGAAGAAGCACAAACAGTAATATTATATGTATTGGTTTCTGGTAGTGCTTTAGTAATGTTTGCAAGTATTTCCCATTTTAGCCCAGCTATTATGTTGGTCAAAATATAGAGTAGATTAGAGGAGAAACAGATTTTATCCAATTCTGGTGAGTTTAGTAATTAAAGGTACTAACAATCAAGTTTAGATGTTTTTGGATTATCACTGACTAATATTGAAGCCAACGGTAATTACCAACTTCTGATTCGTTATTGATGATTAAATTTCTGGAGTAGTGAATAAGTGATGGTGAAGGTGTTTCTTTCTTTGGGTCACTCTGCCTTAGTGGAAAATGGCAATATGGTAAAGAAAATAAAGTTCATTTTTCACAAATTTGTTAACAAAAATTATTTTCACAAATTTGCTAAAAAATAAAAAACTATTTTCACAAATTATCTAAAAGTTTGAAAATTTAAATAGAGCTTGCATAATATTAATCTTAAGGCATATATGCTATAAAAATACAAAGCACATTTTAGTTCTGAAAACTATGAGGGGATTATAAACATTAAAATGTATACAGTACAAGGCAACACTACAATCACAAGAAAAATTAAGTGATTTACTTACAACCTTCACAACTCATCTAAATTCTCTAACTTTATTTCATATTACCCATGTATAAAAGAATAATTGTGTGTTTATGCCTGCATTCCCCTCCCCCCTCTCTCTCACAACACACGTGAGCGCACTGCACACACATGTGTGAGCCATTACCGTGATCTCAGTAATGGCTAGGCTAAACTGGTCTCATTACAGCAGTGTATTACACTTTCCATTTTTCAAAACATTGATTGTGTACATCCTGGCATCACACCAAATACAGCTACGAAATATATAAACAGCATATACACGGTGTCGCAAAAAATGTACACTTTATGAGCTCATAATTCTGTAAAAATTTTTTAGGTGAAAATTTGTCTTATAAATATATAACAGACTTACGACTGAACATTGGAAATTTGTACTGAAGTGGTACTGGAAATGTGAAAACGCAAATGGAGTCCCAAGATAGTGGAATGCCTTGATGAGAAAGGAGTACAAGTGTGTATAAATTTTTTGGGACACCTTGAATATAGCAGCAGCAGCTCTAGCAAGTGTGTAGATAAAAAATACTTTTGTACAAGTATCAACGCCCTATTACAAGGCCTGAACCACGATTTAAGGTCAGTATATCATACAGATATACCAATTTAAAAGTATTGCCATTTGTAATACTACATCTACTT
This sequence comes from Cherax destructor, assembly GCA_009830355.1. Classification (NCBI taxonomy): domain Eukaryota; kingdom Metazoa; phylum Arthropoda; class Malacostraca; order Decapoda; family Parastacidae; genus Cherax; species Cherax destructor. The sequence goes on from WNWK01025982.1 coordinate 2,362, forward strand.
GTAACCTGAGCCTCAAACTATATTAGTTACTCAATATTAAAAATATGTTAATAACATTAAAGTAGGACAAAATAATCTGAGAAAATTATATACACTGAAATTATCAATAATGTCAAGTTATGTACATCACTTTTAACAATGTATAATGTTATTAGGTTCTCTATGTACAGTACTCCTAAAAAATAATCCAATTATATGCTGCACATTAAAATCCACTGAAAGTTGTCAGATATTAATACCTTGAAATTCATTTGCTCATTCTAAGTTATAGTACATCTATTGGACCAAAAAAGGTACAATCAAAATTTAAATGTCTGAATATAATTTTTAGACCAGAATTAAAATATTGTGTATTAGAGAATTTTAATAAAAGCTTGAAAATTTTCTCCAAATATTATTTGCAAATTAGCACTAAAATGGTGTAGTCTTTTGAAGATGAAAATTGCACATACAGTGGTACCTCGAGTTACGATATTTTTTCGTTCGAGAATGCTGTTCAAGTGCCATTACCAAACGAATTTATCCTCATAAGGAATAATGTAAAATAGACTAGTCCTTTTACACCCCCAAAAATATACCTACAAAAGCATTTAAAAAAATAAACTTACATAAAAGGGCGATTTTGGGGACCATCGTAACTCGAGGTACCACTGTAATTTTAATCAATTGAAAACACAATATCTCTTGCACTTTTATAACTAATTACAATTCAAAAATATTTCCCAAAAGTTAAGAGTTGTAACATTTATTTTAAATATGGAACCTACAATATTTCACTTAGAATTCCATATAAATTTTGTATGTATTTATCTAAAATTTAAAATGAATAAAACCCCTTATATAACTTAAGGATACTGGTCTATTAAATTTATAGCACTTCATTAACTTCACTGTTGATATACTATACTGACCAAAAACATGCCCTATTTATCATATGTATTAAATTAAGAGTGTGTCACCAATGGTTCACAATGCTCAAAATTTAAATAGTATTTAACATAATCCCTATATCTCATTCCTACCAACTGTAAGAAACTGTCTTAAACTTTTCCAAAGATATGACACAAATTGTAACACCTGTATAAAGAACATGGTACAAAATTTATTAGCTAGATAAATACTATTGGTTCTGCAATTTCAAATGAGATTATCAGCCTATTTCAAGGTCTTCCCCTACAAATGGTCACACACACACACACACATAGTCCTAAAGAATTAACAGTAATTACCAAGCCACTGAGAAAAACTAAATGCTTAAAAACAACTTACTTAGTGGTATCAGTAGCATAGAAGTAGACATCATCAGGGGCATCCATCCAGGAGATGATCCGAGGGCGACCTCCTACGCGTGATACTGTGGCGATCTTGGCTCTCCCGGGCGTGCTTGGGGCTCCCAGGTTGGGAACTCCAGCCAGTGGGGGCGTTGGGACTCCTGGGGGAGGCACTCCAGGACCCCCATTCACCCCCACCGGTGTAACAGTCAGCCCAGGAGGAGGGATAACTCCTAGTTGATTCAGATGTAATGAGTCCAATGCCTCCAAATCCTTCTGCCGCTTTGCTGGTGGGATTCCTGGGAAAGGATTAGCCTGCTGCTGGTCACAGTTAATAGGAGACTGCACCAGGAAATGGCTTTTATGGGCATTCCCCAGACTGATTGTTAGTAAAATCCTCTAACATTATATATTAATTTTGCAGATATACCCTGTCAGTTTTAGTAAAGCATTACTCTTAAATATAAATGTTAAGTTTAATGTCCTTTGCCCTGGTTAATTGGAGGCATGGAAAAACTAGGCAACCATAACTTAATTAGTTTGAAGAATTTCAAAACTACATGACTGTCCACCATATGCTAGGAACATCCCACTAAATGACTGTCAATGAGTACATGTTTATGCACACATACTCTCACATGTAGGGATTCAAAATATACTTTTCCATTAGTATAGAATTTTTTTTTTCCTTTTTTTTGCAGTACTACAAATGCCTACAGACATGAATACTTCATGATGTGTTCAGCCATATTATAATAGAAAAGTAAGATGACTCAAAAAGTCATATAAACAAATGTACACAAACAGAAACACACCTATAAACACACATGCATGCACATACACCCACATGAATACACACAATAACACACACACACACACACAAAGCATACTAGTGCAGACATACTTACACACACATGCACATATAGAAGCACAAAAAAAATTCTCTCACACACACACACACACACACACACACACACACACACACACACACACACACACACTGGTGGGTGCTTACCTGATTATACAATTACACCGCAGATGCACCCCGCACACATGACAAAACGCATACACAAAATGCGTGCACATGCGCACACACCATGTGCACACAAGCACACACACGCCATTGAATCTTAGTCACAGATGGGCCACAGAGATGTTAGGAAGTATTTCTTCAGTCTCAGAGTGGTTGGTAAGTGGAATGATCTTGGTGAGGGAATGGTGGAGGCAGGCTCCATACATAGTTTTAAGAGTAGGTACAACAGAACCCACAAGGCTAGAATAGAGCGACTCTGAGAAACTGCAAGTTGAGAGGCAGGCCAGGCACTAAGACTCGACCCCCACAATGACATATAGGTGAGTACACACAAAATATGGCTCAAACAGCCAGGTGGGAAAGGAGACCTAGTGGATAGGCAGAGCCAGGAGTGAGTACAGGTGAGTAAGCATGCATAATCTGACATTTATTTTTATAACACTGTCCATCTCCCACCGAGGCAAGGTTACCTGACATGGAAGAAAACACTTCAATGTCATTCATCCAATCACTATCTAACCAGAAGCACACTGACATTACAGTTCAAATGATCCTTCAAACTTCAACTTCCTCACTCTTTCTTCAGAGCGCAGGTACCATACTTTCCACTTCGAGAACCCCACTCTGGCTAGCCAGTTTCCCTGAATCTCTTCATAAATGTTACCTTGCTCACATTTCAACCCATACCACAGACGGGGATTGAACTCGTAGGAAGCGAGTTTGTATGCAATCCTGTCATTACGATTTCGTGAATCATTTCAACAACATGTCAAATCATAAAAACCCTTTGCCTCCACTCACTCCTATCTAACATGCTCACATAAGCCTGTTTGATGTCCAAGATCCCTAGCACACAAAACCTTCTTTACTCCCTCCCTCCAACCTTTCCTAGTACAACCCCTACCCCTTCTTCCTAGATTTATATACCCTCCTAGTCACCATGCCTTTCTCCATCCTCTATTTCCAAACCACCTCAACAACTCCTCCTCAGCCCTCTGAACAATGCCACTGGTAACTCCACACATCCTAATCTCCAAACTCCGAATTCTCTGCATAATATTCACATCACACATTGCCCTCAAATATGACATCTCCACTGCCTCCAGCTTCCTCTTTGCTGCAATTTTCAAAATCCATGATTCACACCCATACAACAGTGTTGGTATCATTATACAGCCTCTCCTCACTTAATGAAGGAGTTCTGTTCCTAAGACCATGTCGGTAAACAAATTCGTCGCTAAGCAAGGAGAATACCATAATGGAAGCGAGTTTGTGTCAACAATCTTTGATATTGTTTTAATGTCACCTCTGCACCATTAATAAAATTTTTAGTATATTTTTAAATGTTTATATAGTAGTGTACTGTATATTGTAATAAACAGAATAGAGGAAATCAGCTCTAATATACATTATTTAGGTATGCATACTGGTCAGAGCGCCTGTCGTTATTCAGAGTCATCGGTAAATGAGTACATCACTAAGTGAGGAGAGGCTGTACTCTGAAACATTCCTCTTTCTTTTAGTAATTTATAAAGAAGAGGGGGTTACTAGCCCCTTGTTCCCAGCATTTTAGTCACCTGTTATGAAACGTATGGCTTATGGAGGAAAAATTCTCACTCACTTCCCCATGGAGATGAAAGGAAATATTAAAGAACAAGATCCATTATGAGATTAGAAGGAACCTCAAATGAGTGTGCATATACATACATGGACTACAAGGTCACTCCCACCATGGCAGGGTGACCCCGAAAAAGAAAAAAACTGTAAAGTTTTTCTTCTTTTTACATTCAGTAATTTATACATAAGAAGGGGTTACTAGCCCCTTGCTCCCAGCATTTTAGTCGCCTTATACGACACACATTAACTCTGGCTATATATCCTACTTAAATAACTTGCTCCAATGACTCAATGTGCATGATGCTACAACGTCAACACTCTTCGCTGATTACATTATTGTCTGTTTAAGTCCTGCTTCTACTGTTTAACACAAAATATCCACACTTGGTTAACAGCCAACAAACTATTGCATATTTCACCCAGGAAGCGCATGAAAATAGAGTCCAAGAACCTTCTGATGACAGCACCATGTAAATCCCAGAAAGCACTGAAAGGAGGATGCAAGAAAAAGGTTTTGAAAGGTAGATGATGGAACAGTTGGCACATGAACACATTAAGAGTGGAGTGGAGACGAGTGTGTTTTGGTACTGTTTTACTGTTTGAGTGTGAGAAAGGTAATATCTATAAGGGGATTCAGAGTAACCAGTTAGCTGGACTTGAATCCTGGGAATGAAAAGTTGGCCCTTACATTCTGAAAGATGGGAAGGAATGTTGCAGCGCTCAGTGAATCATTTGAATTGCAATAACTGTGCACATGTGAAAATACAACTAGGAAACACACATTGTAAGGTAAAAAAACTTGTCATATTCAGGTAAGTAACAAGGCATACCAAAGATAATATCTATAAATGAAGAGAAAACAAAATTAATAAAAAAACATGCCAACATCCTAATGTATCTTGCTTGGTATACCTAATAAATAAATAAACCAGTAACATAAATACTGTTGTCATCTATTTATATTAACACGTGATTTACTGATGTCATATATGACTAACATGACACCAGCATATCTCTAAAGCAGCCATGTTTCACTCATCAGCAGTCAGGACACACCATTATATATTATTATGCCTCCTCTACAATCTACAAGGTTAAAATCACCCAAAACCTCATTTGTATTGGGAAATGATTCTCTAGAGCTGCACCAGCAACAACAAACATTTCTGCTAACAAATCATAAAATATTAAAGTAGAAATCTCTAAAATATTTGGTCAGAGCAACATCTAAAACTACAAAAAAAGTACTGCATTAAAAAATATATAGTTTGAATCATATATATTAAGTTGATGGGAATTAAGGAAAGAACTATATAAATATTTTTTTTAGCATGAAATGAAATGCATGAATAAATTTGGTAGGAGGGGGAGATGGTCATCAAGTTAAAAAAAAAAGCAGCAAGGTCTAACTGGAATATACATAAATAAACCTCATCTCATATATCCTTAGACTGGATTTTGAAACCCAACATTCAATTCATAGCCTCTCCTAATCATTTTGAAAAAGGAATACATACATATTTTTGGAATCCTAAAATCATTCTTTCATTCCTCCTCATTTTTTTTATAGAAATCTCTACTCACCAGAAGTCATTTACTATTTCTAATACTCTTATTATGAGTTGCTCTTTCCAATACAATAAATACTGTATTAAAACAATCTACCACATTGAAAAACTTACATGCTGGTAAAACACTAGGGCATCTTTATCCCTCACTAGGCTCATATTAAAGACATTATGGCACAGCTGTATTTTATCTTACACAACAGACTATGTAGTAATTAGATGTGAAGAGAATTACAAAAAGAGTGATACTGAATATTATAAAATAAAAGATACATTATCCCACACCTTAGATGACTTTAAAATATTATCACAATTTTTATAACAGTTTTATAAAGATAAAGAAACTATCACACAAGGAATTACATAAACCTAAAATTCCAAAAAATTCAATGGTAAAATAACCTTGATAAAATACATAACCAAACACAACTGATAAATCCATAAATGTCAATAATATAACTAAACATAAGTGGGGCCCCAGAAAGCAGATTCTGAACCAAAACAGCATTGACACAGTTAAAAAAAAAAATTAAGAGAAATGCAACTGTGGTGCAGCCCTAAACAGCAGGCAAGAGCTGCAGTGGTGGCTACATTACATAAGATCCTATTTTGTGTAAGCTAGTATCTCACAAACAGACACATTCAAAAGTTTCAGATCAATTAGGTAAATAAATTTTATTTTGAAGCAATGAGCAATTTTGTAAAATGTTCACTCCTAACAGTTAAAACAAGCGAGTAACAGAGTTCATTAATTTACCGTATATTATTAGCCTTAAGACAAGTTTTTACTAATATATTCAGAGCAATACCCTTAAATGTTATGAGGGTAACCCCCCCCCAAAAAAAAAAGACCAAAATACCAAAAAGTATTCAGGCTGTTATGGGCCAAGGCAGCTCCAAGTTGATCTATCGAGAGATTGATTACCATTGTGCTTTAGTAAATATATTTAATTCATGTTAATCTTTTAATATGAATAAAAAATCGTATGAGGCGACTAAGATGCCGGGAGCAATGGGCTAGTAACCCCTTCTCCTGTACAAATCTACTAAAAACTAGAAGAAGAAAAACTTTATAAAATTGGGTTGTCTGAATGTGCGTGGATGTAGTGCGGATGATAAGAAAGAGATGATTGCCGATGTTATGAATGAAAAGAAGTTGGATGTCCTGGCCCTAAGCGAAACAAAGCTGAAGGGGGTAGGCGAGTTTCAGTGGGGAGAAATAAATGGGATTAAGTCAGGAGTATCTGAGAGAGTTAGAGCTAAGGAAGGGGTAGCAATAATGTTGAAGGATCAGTTATGGAAGGAAAAGAGGGAATATAAATGTGTAAATTCAAGGATTATGTGGATTAAAATAAGGGTCGGATGCGAAAAGTGGGTCATAATAAGCGTGTATGCACCTGGAGAAGAGAGGAGGTAGAGGAGAGAGAGAGATTTTGGGAGATGTTAAGCGAATGTATAGGAACTTTTGAACCAAATGAGAGAGTAATTGTGGTAGGGGACCTAAATGCTAAAGTGGGAGAAACATGCAGAGAGGGTGTAGTAGGTAAGTTTGGGGTGCCAGGTGTAAATGATAATGGGAGCCCTTTGATTGAACTTTGTATAGAAAGGGGTTTAGTTATAGGTAATACATATTTTAAGAAAAAGAGGATAAATAAGTATACAAGATATGATGTAGGGCGTAATGACAGTAGTTTGTTGGACTATGTATTGATAGATAAAAGACTGTTGAGTAGACTTCAGGATGTACATGTTTATAGAGGGGCTACAGATATATCAGATCACTTTTTAGTTATAGCTACAGTGGGAGTAAAAGGTAGATGGGATACAAGGAAAATAGAATCAGTAAGTAAAAGAGAGGTGAAGGTTTATAAACTAAAAGAGGAGGCAGTTAGGGTAAGATATAAACAACTATTGGAGGATAGATGGGCTAGTGAGAGTGTAGGCAATGGGGTCGAAAATGTATGGGGTAGATTTAAAAATGTAGTGTTAGAGTGTTCAGCAGAAGTTTGTGGTTACAGGCGAGTGGGTGCGGGAGGGAAGAGGAGCGATTGGTGGAATGATGATGTAAAGAGAGTAGTAAGGGAGAAAAAGTTAGCATATGAGAGGTTTTACAAAGTAGAAGTGATGCAAGGAGGGAAGAGTATATGGAGAGAAAAAGAGGTTAAAAGAGTGGTGAAGCAATGTAAAAGAGAGCAGATGAGAGAGTGGGTGAGATGTTATCAACAAATTTTGTTGAAAATAAGAAAAAGTTTTGGAATGAGATTAATAAGTTGAGGAAGCCTAGAGAACAAATGGATTTGACAGTTAAAAATAGGAGAGGAGAGTTATTAAATGGAGAGTTAGAGGTATCGGGAAGATGGAGAGAATATTTTGAGGATTTGTTAAATGTTGATGAAGACAGGGAAGCTGTGATTTCGTGTGTAGGGCAAGGAGGAATAACATCTTGTAGGAGTGTGGAAGAGCCAGTTGTGGGTGTAGGGGAAGTTCATGAGGCAGTGGGTAGAATGAAAGGGGGTAAGGCAGCTGGGATTGATGGGATAAAGATAGAAATGTTAAAAGCAGGTGGGGATATAATTTTGGAGTGGTTGGTGCTATTATTTAATAAATGTATGGAAGAGGGTAAGGTACCTAGGGATTGGCAGAGAGCGTGTATTGTTCCTTTGTATAAAGGCAAAGGGGACAAAAGAGAGTGCAAAAATTATAGGGAATAAGTCTGTTGAGTGTACCTGGTAAAGTGTATGGTAGAGTTATTATTGAAAGAATTAAGAGTAAAACAGAAAGCAGGATAGCAGATGAACAAGGGGGCTTTAGGAAAGGTAGGGGGTGTGTAGACCAAGTGTTTACAGTGAAACATATAGGTGAACAGTATTTGGATAAGGGTAAAGATGTTTTTGTGGCATTTATGGATTTGGAAAAGGCGTATGATAGGGTAGATAGGGGGGCAATGTGGCAGATGTTGCAGGTGTATGGAATAGGAGGAAGGTTACTGAAAGCAGTGAAGAGTTTTTATGAGGATAGTGAGGCTCAGGTTAGAGTGTGTAGGAGGAAGGGACTATTTCCCAGTAAAAGTGGGCCTTAGACAAGGATGTGTGATGTCACCGTGGTTGTTCAATATATTTATAGATGGGGTTGTAAGAGAAGTGAATGCGAGGTCTTGGCAAGAGGTGTTAGGCTAAAAGATAAAGAAGCAAATACAAAGTGGGGGTTGTCACAGTTGCTTTTTGCTGATGACACTGTGCTTTTGGGAGATTCTGAAGAGAAGCTGCAGAGGTTGGTGGATGAATTTGGTAGGGTGTGTAAAAGAAGAAAATTGAAAGTGAATATAGGAAAGAGTAAGGTGATGAGGATAACAAAAGAATAGGTGACGAAAGATTGGATATCAGATTGGAGGGAGAGAGTATGGAGGAGGTGAATGTATTCAGATATTTGGGAGTGGACATGTGGCGGATGGGTCTATGAAGGATGAGGTGAATCATAGAATTGATGAGGGAAAAGGGTGAGTGGAGCACTTCGAGTCTGTGGAGACAAAGAACCTTGTCTATGGAAGTAAAGAGGGAATGTATAAGAGTATAGTTATACCAACGCTCTTATATGGGTGTGAAGCATGGGTGATGAATGTTGCAACGAGGAGAAGGCTGGAGGCAGTGGAGATGTCATGTCTGAGGTCAATGTGTGGTGTGAATATAATGCAGAGAATTCGGAGTTTGGAAATTAGGAGGAGGTGCGGGATTACCAAAACGATTGTCCAGAGAGCTGAGGAGGGGTTGTTGAGGTGGTTTGGACATGTAGAGAGAATGGAACGAGACAGAGTGACTTCGAGAGTGTATAAATCTGTAGTGGAGGGAAGGCGGGTAGGGGTGGCCTAGGAAAGGTTGGAGGAGGGGTAAAGGAAGTTTTGTGTGCGAGGGCTTAGACTTCCAGCAAGCATGTGTGAGCGTATTTGATAGGAGTGAATGGAGGCATATGGTTTTTAATACTTGACGTGCTGTTGGAGTGTGAGCAAAGTAACATTTATGAAGGGATTCAGGGAAACCGGCAGGCCGGACTTGAGTTCTGGAGATGGGAAGTACAGTGCCGGCACTCTGAAGGAGGGGTGTTAATGTTGCAGTTTTATAACTGTAGTGTAAAGCACCCTTCTGGCAAGACAGTGATGGAGTGAATGATGATGAAAGTTTTTCTTTTTCGGGCCACCCTGCCTTGGTGGGAATCGGCCGATGTGTTAATAAAAAATAAAAAAAATAAAAAGCTGAAACATTTTCCTAGCATATTAACAATAACAACAAATACAGAAAGGTAGTGAGGGAGGGGGAGAGGAGTAGAACGAGGGAAGTACCCCATATGTAAATAATGCTAAAATTCACAGCCACACCTTACACAAGTACTTGATTATCACAAAATATAAGTTTAACAAACAAACTGATGCACAATATTAATACAGTAGGTACTGTACTAACAGTATATCCAGTTTCACTTTATTTAACCCTGATTATGCAAAGAGGGAAGCAGAGGATATATAAATATTGCTTGCCTAGCTATAAAGAAATTAAAGAGGTCTCAGCCAACTAGTGACTCGAACAATTCAAGTGTTACTGCTGTGTCACGCTAACTAAATATGTGGCACTGCAGTGATGATCATAACTGGAGGATTGCATTACTAATGTGAATTTAAAATGAAATTACTAGAACAGAAATATGACACTGCCATTGTTGGAGTTCCTCTCACACTGACATGACCAGAACCTCCGATTCATAAAGTAATAAAAGCAATTTGTATATAAACATTATCTCCAGTATCCTGACATTTTAGTCCTGAAGATGCAGAGGATTTGAAAACACTGCATGTGTTAACTGCTATGCAGAAAACAGAAAATTTAGTCCCATCTGTTTAGATTTGCAACTCCCATGGTGCTAAATTTGTGTACAGTATGTACAACAGTGATTGAATGATGGCAAAAGTGTTTCTTATTCTTACCTAGGTGAGAGACAGTTGAAGTGTTAAAAAAATTATTATGGGTTTCTCTATAGGATGAAAAAACTGCACATGTTAACTGTTGATGTTGGAAAAAAAAACTATTTACTCATGTGCAAGGACTGAATACATACCCCCATTTTATACCTATGATTGTGCAAAAAATTTGATTACCGCATTATCTGAGTGAAAGTAATCCCTCCTTTCCCATTCGGTCATATGGCTCAAGTCAACTTGTGGCCAGTAATATACAGTACAGTAAAAATAGGCATAAATCAATCAAATTTGTTTTATCTTTTAGCAAGACACAAAAAATACACAAATAGAAGACTTACTGATGATACCATGCCTGTTTTATTCTTTTAGCAAGAGATTAAACTTAGCGCTTCACTTTTAAGGGATTAAACTTAAAATACCATTATGTTAACAACCTCAAAATGTGTCATTAAAATTATTTTTTCAGCTTTACCAATTTTTCACATATTAATTAATTAATGAATGCAATCAAAAGGTTCAGAACTGTATGGGAGCCCATGAAAGAATATGTAGTCAAAATTTTTTGTTCTTTACCAACTTAACATCAAAACAAATAAAGAAGTAAAACTCACCCACCTTCTTCCAATTCGCCCTCTAGAATGGGAAAATTCCAATAATTACAACCTAGGAATTATGGACTAGTTTATAAACTGCCTCTACCTCTACCTACTTTTCAATAAATAATCACTGCCCACCCATCTGTACATTACATATACAACAATGGTGTATGGCCAGACGTTTGTGTAAATTTGAGAACAGATATTGTTTTTATGTAATAACAACTCTAAGGCCCAAGGAAGATAAAACATAATGCTGCTCAAAAATGTGAGAATGCTGTCAGATTAGTTGAAATAGAGTAAAATTTACAATGAGATACTAATCATAACAAATTTACCTTTTATCCTCTTCATTAATTATATTTTGCTGGCCAAGGGTGATATTAATTAACAAGGGAACTAAATAAAAAAAAATCAACTATTAAAAAAAAAAACTGGAACCAGAACCTCATTGCTTCTAATTTAAATTAACAATTGAAAAGAATTTAAAACACCCATATAGAAGACTCTCCACCTCCTTTCACTACTTTAATTTAGCTTTTTATAGGAGTGAAAAATAGTTTCTCCAGGAACTCTCTCTCTCTCTCAGAAGACGACCATGATAAAAAAAACAGCCTCAAGGTGGCACTTTGAAAGAAGATCTAGCTTGTTCTTTGACTATAATTTTCTAAAGGGAACCATATATTTTTCCTTATACTCTATAGATCAAATGTTTATACAGAAAGCCCTTCATATAATGGGCTAATTGGGGGTGAGCAGGTGGCCAGTATTGGCAATTATGATGGATAGAGAATGGACTTTGTCCATTGTTTCCAAATCTATTGACCCAGCATATTTTCTTTCATATTTCCGAAGACCTTTTTGGGAGACAGCCAGTGTGAAAAAAAAAAGCCTGTTAAATGAAGGGCTTACTGTATATTATATAATTTTTTCAAATGCTAAAAAAAATTGGCAAGAAATATACTGATAGTAACTGAGTAGGTTTCATTTTCTTTGTACAGTAATGGTAATTTTTCTGGACCACACTCATATGGTACATTATAAGTATCTGTTGGCAGTTTTTAATTTAATATTTTGATTTTTTTTTATCTTATTCTTTTTAAGTTTCTTACTTTTCCTCCCATTTATGAAATATTGAAGCATCCATCATTCCCCTCAATACTATTAATTCTTAATGCTTTAAAGAAGTGAATTCTCCTTATAACCGACAGCCTGAGCAATGTGCATTTAACAAATCTTTTGCGTTAAATGGAACTGGGTCAAAATGTTAATTATTCCTTTGACAACAAACCCAGGAATTGTAAATAAAAATTATCATTCTCTTCTATTTTTTTTTTTACTGTGCACATCTCAAGTCAACTGTAAGATAGTAAGTCTAGTGTGTTTGCCTTTGTAGAAAATCTTAATTTTCTCTGAGGGAAAGCCAATGAGGTGCTATTTCATCTAGCTAGTCCTTTCTTATGATAATTCATTAATAACTTGCTCACAAAAAAAAATTTACATAACAATGGGAAGCTCCTCTGCTTCCTGTATTGCAGGTGGTAATCTTTATAAGGAATACTAGACTTTAATAGCTTTCACTTTTCACTTTATGTAGATATCCTGACTCTATAGCCTCACAATTCTTAGTCTCTTCCAACCCTCATTTGTGGCTTTTTTCTTTTAACACACAAGCAATCTTCCACCGAGGCAGGGTGACTCAAAAAAGAAACACTTTCACCATCATTCACACTAGTACGTTCACACATGCCTGCTGTATATCCAACCCCCATGCACACAAAACCTTTACCCTCTCCCTCCATCCTTTCCTAGAATGACCCCTACCCTACCTTCCCTCCACTACCGATTTAAACACCCTCCAAGTCATCCTAGAATAACTTACAAATGTTGCTAGTCTTATTTATTTTTATGTTTTTAGGAGTACAGTGGTCCCTCGGTTTTCGTGCATCTCCAAACTCGAACATTTATGTAAGTGTATTTTCGTAAGTGCTGTTGCAAGTGTATTTTTGGGGGTCTGAAATAGACTAACCTACGTGACATAATTTCTTAAGTAAGTAAATTCATTCAGTAATGGCACTTGAGCAGCATTCTGGAACGAATTTTCGGTGAAAACAGAGGGACCACTGTATTGTAATTGTTTCAAGGTGTAATACTCATTGAAACATAGAAATAAGTCACACAGATTTCATTTAGTTATCCTGAGTCAAATCTATATTATAGTGTGCTTTGGGGCTGAATTCCACTATTAGTATAATGAAGTTTTAATAAATATGGAATGAATAAGGCATCTTCCTCCCAGTTCCACACCTTGTTTGCTGGTTGTGGAACAACAGGTCCTGGTTTCATTGTTAACCATGATGCACTGTATGGATCAGCCTGGCCTCAGACTTTCTTTTCAAAGGCATGAAGAAGTTGTAAAACGTCCAAAGACTTATGTCAAGGTCAAAAATATTGGCAGGTGGCATAGCTGAAGGCACGAATAAATGTGTGTACTAGTTTGTCAGATGCATTTATCACCTATGTACTAGTACAATGGAGCCAGTTAAAAGTTAAGGATCTTGAACTCTCTCTGTCAGGTTCAAGGTTGAATGGGACTCAACTTGGTACTTTATTTTCTTATATTGATGCTAATTGTTTTGACTAGGTTTCTTTTGTCCATTTCTTACTGCAACAATATATACAGTGGAATGTATAGGTGCACCACTTTACCACTATCTTATTAGAAGTGGATGCATACATATATTTTACATAAAATAAACCCTATTTAACCCTTTCAGGAACCCTCAAGGCCAGGGGTCCCTCACATAGTTCTATGTCATGAGCCCAGCTCACTCAGATAAGCTGTGGGCAATAAATTTTGGCATAGATATGAGAGAATGGGTCTACACAGTAAGTGTGCACAGTATAAAAAAAAAAAATCGGGCCCCAGGTTTGCATGATGGTAAAAGCAAAACTGACTACATCCTTGATTTAAAATAGCGACTTTAAGGACCAGAAGTAGCTTGAAATCGGGTGCATAGAGGAAATATTCGATATTTGCTGATTTTATGGGTTTTTAATACATCTGATTCAATTACAGGTCGGCAATCAGTCATCCAGTTCCCAGTTATTCGGCACTAATTTCGGTTAGCATAATTTCAAATTTCCAGGTCGCCACACCAACCTGCTGGTACTGTTCGGTCTACCTACCTGGAGGGCATTTCAGGGATCAACACCCCCGCGGCCCGGTCCATGACCAGGCCTCCTGGTGGATCAGGGCCTGATCAACGAGGCTGTTACTGCTGGCCGCACAGTCCAACATACGAACCACAGCCCGGCTGATCTGGCACTGACTTTAGGTATCTGTCCAGCTCCTTCTTGAAGACAACCAGGGGTCTATTGGTAATTCCATTTATGGCTGGTGGGAGGCTGGTGAACAGTCTTGGGCCCCGGACACTTATTGTATTTTCTCTTAGTGCACAAGTGGCGCCCCTACTTTTCACTGGAGGTAGGTTACATCGAGTGCCAAGTCTTTCACTTTCGTAGGGAGTGATTTCTGTGTGCAGGTTAGGAACCAGTCCCTCCAGAATCTTCCAGGTGTAGATTATGATATACGTATCTCTCTCGCCTGCGCTCTAGTGAGTAAAAGTCAAGTGCTTCCAGGCATTCCCAGTAGTTAAGGTGTTTGATGGAACTTATATGTGGCGTAAAGGTTCTCTGTACATTCTCTAGATCTGCAATTTCACCTGTCTTGAATGGAGATGGTAATGTACAGCAGTATTCCAGCCTAGAGAGAAAAAGTGATTTAAAAAGGATCATTGGCTTGGCATCTCTTGTTTTGAATGTTCTCATTATCCATCCTATCAGTTTCCTTGCAGATGTGATAGTGGCATTGTTGTGGTCCTTGAAGGCGAGATCTTCGGACATTACCCCTACCAGGTCCCTAAAGTTGCTTTTCCACTCTACTGTGTGATTAGAGTTTGTAGTATACTCAGTCCTAGCTATTATTTCCTCGTTTTCCATAATGAAGTAGTTGGAATTTGTCTTCATTGAACATCAAATTGTTCTCCGTTGTCCATTGGAAAACTTGGTTTATATATTCTTGGAGTTTTGCCGTGTCCTCAATGGATGACACACTCGTGCAGATCCTAGTATCGTCTGCAAAGGATGATATGGTGCTATGGTTTACATCTCTGTCTATGTCTGATATGAGAATGAGGAACAGGATAGGGGCGAGTACTGTGCCTTGTCGAACAGAGCTGTTCACTATGGCAGCTTCCAATTTAACTCTGTTTACCACTACTCTTTGTGTTCGATTGATTAATAAGTTGTTGAAGATCCATCTGCCTACTTTGCCAGTTATCCCTTTAGCATGCATTTTGTGTGCTATTACACTATGATCGCACTTGTCAAAGGCTTTTGCAAAATCCGTGTATACTACATCTGCATTCTGTTTGTTTTCCAGTGCATCTAATACCATATCATATTGCGAGAGGCAGGAGCGACCTGCTCTGAAACCACGTTGCCCTGGATTGTGCAATTTTTGGGAGTCCAAGTGGTTTGCAATCCTGCTTCTTAGAACTCTTTCAAAGATTTTATGATGTGGGACATTAAAGCTATTGGTCTATAGTAATTCTTAGCTATTGCTTTGCTGCCCCCTTTATGGAGTGGGGCTATATCCATTGTTTTCAGTAACTGTGGAATCTCACCTGTGTCTACGCCCCTTCTCCATAGCACACTTAGGGCCCGTGAGAGGGGTTTCTTGCAATTCTTAACTCTTTCGAGGTCGGTGCCGTACTAGTACGTTTTACGAGCAGAGGTCGGTGCCGTACTAGTATGCGTAAATTCTAGTGGCCTCAAATTAAGCGGGAAACAGCTGGTAGGCCTACATATGAAAGAATGGGTGTGTGTGATCAGTGTGCGAAGTATAAAAAAAATCCTGCAGCACACACTGCATAATGAGAAAAAAAACTTGGACCGTTTTTTTAGTTTAAAACAGCGACTTTGCAGTCTATTTTCCTATGGTATTTATTGATGTATTCTCGTTTTCTTGGTCTCATTTCATAGAATGGAAGATACATTACAGAAATAGAGATGATTTTGATTGGTTTGACAATGACAAGTACCTTGAAATTGAGCTCAAAGCAGTAAAAATGTTCGATTTTAGCCGATGTTCAAGAGTAAACAAATCACACCATGTGTCCAATACACATCAACTGGCGAGTCTAATATTCTTGCACAAGTGAGCTGATATTATTTATACCATTTTTACAATGATGCAGTTGTATACATAACAGTAAATCTTCTATTTTTTGTGAGAATAAAAATTCAAAATGGAAAGCAAAAGTAATGTAAGAAGGGCCTGGAGACGTGACTAATGAACAGAGAAGATGTTATTTTAGTGCCAGGAATGTCTGCCTTGTTTATTCTGGACCCTATTTTGATATTGGTATCATTTGAAATTTGTGTGAAATTAGCCAAATTGCCATTTTCTGACCACTATTTTGGGTAGTTGAAATTGGTAAATACTAGACGGTTTCTTGTACTCAATCGATAGAAGAAATGGAGTTCTAGCGAAATACCTATGATTTTGGTGAACATTGGAATTAGCCAAAAATAAGGCTCAAAGTGGGCAAAATCGCCGATGCGTAAACATCTTCGAGACCGATAACTTCATGAGAGCATAATTCCGGAAGTTTTCATTCAAATTTCATACTTTTGGTGTTGTTATGATCGGAAAAAGATTCTCTTATCATTTCATATGAAAAAATTACTATTTTTTTCCCAAAAAATTTCGACCCTGAGAACGTGTTTCCGAGAAGGCCTGTCGACTCCCATAGGGTTAACCCTTTGACTGTTTCAGTCGTATATACAGGTCTCCCTCAACATTCGCGAGGATTAGGGGATCAAGAGCCTCGCGAATGTTGAAAAATCGAGAATGTTTGGTGCCCCAATATATTGTAGGGAAACATAATACAATACTGCTTCCTTAACCTATTGAACCATGAACAATCATAAAACACATGAAAACATCATAAAATAATGTACTATATACATGTTATTTTGACATGAGCTGGCTGTGGAGGGAGGCCTGTAATAGTATAATTATACAATATGTATTTTATAGTGTTGTGAAGTGTCATGGGGAATCAAGAGTTACTGACACACTGCTTCTTCTCCCTCTGCTGTAGCTCCGCCCACTTTGTAATGATGCCAAATGTTGAATTAAATATGTATACATTAGAAAAAAAATAAAATAAAAATGAAACTCCAATTTGATAACTTTATTTTAATTTGCATAACTCATATATTACAGAAAACAATAAAAAAGTAAAATACACATACAACGAGTTAAGCTTACAGAAAAATACATTAAATTCACCATCTAACATTTTTACGAAGTGGGAGGAGCTATTGGAGGGAGGGAGAGCCGAGCAGTGTCTGGTGAGTCGTCAAGGGTGGTGGATGTTAGCCTTAGTGCTAATAAAATGTTGTGTAATTACACTAATATTAGTAATAAAGGTTATGTATCTATTACATTTATTCCAAATTGATATCAGAAACACGATAAATACCCTAGAACTGTAATGAAGACGCTGAAATGAACAATATATGCCATATAATATGAGGGGTAAGAGAAGCAAGCCGCCACTCAGAGATGTTTACATCAGGGTAAACATGCCTAAATCACTCTTGTCATAAGAACAAATGCAAAAATAGCATTTATTATTTTTAGAATAATAATAATTTATAATAATTCATCTGGAGCACTTTAAATGTCATCAGTATTTGGTAGCTGATATTTAGAGCACTCCACAGCAATTATTATTATTATTATTATTAATAATATTAATATTATTAATAAATAATAATAATTGCTGTGGAGTGCTCTAAATGTCAGCTACCAAATACTGATGACATTTAAAGTGCTCCAGATCAATTATTATTATTCTAAAAATAATAAATGGTATTTTTGCATTTGTTATTATGACAAGAGTGATATAGGCATGTTTACCCTGATGTAAACATCTCTGAGTGGCGGCTTGCTTCTCTTACCCCTCATATTATATGGCATATATTATTCATTTCAACGTCTTTATTACAGTTCTAGGGTATTTATCGTGTTTCTGATATCAATTTGGAATAAATGTAATAGATAACCTTTATTTAGTACATTCATTACTTACTGCTTCCTTAACCTATTGAACCATGAACAATCATAAAACACATGAAAACATAGTAAAATATTGTACTATATAGTACTACATACATGTTATACTGTAGTTTAATAACAAATAATGAACAAGCAAAACACTCAGTGAGTGAGTGGTGGGCGGGCTGTGTGAAGCCCGCGAAAGTGGAAAACGCGAATGTTGAGGGAGACCTGTATGTATATACGTCTTACAAGCCAATGTGTTTTACGTATTAAAACGCATATAGGGGATTCAAATCAAGCAGGAGAAGGCTGGTAGGCCCACATGTGAGAGAATGGGTCTTCATGATTAGTGTGCACCATATAAAAAAAATCGGGCAGCCAGTGGTGCATTGTGGGAATGCCATTTAGTAGTCCTTGTTCAGCATGCCTAGTGGTTAGAATTATCTGACTCCTTGGTGCATCTGGGACTCTTCTCTTCCTCAGTGATAGCTCTAACACAGATGGAAGTGTCTCTGAAGATGAATTTCATGGTTTTGAAAAGAAAGAAAGAAAGAAAGAAAGAAAAAGAAAGAAAGAAAGAAAAAGAAAGAAAGAAAGAAAAAGAAAGAAAGAAAGAAAAAGAAAGAAAGAAAGAAAAAGAAAGAAAGAAAGAAAAAGAAAGAAAGAAAGAAAAAGAAAGAAAGAAAGAAAAAGAAAGAAAGAAAGAAAAAGAAAGAAAGAAAGAAAGAAAGAAAAAGAAAGAAAGAAAGAAAAAGAAAGAAAGAAAAATAAAGAAAGAAAGAAAAGAAAGAAAGAAAGAAAGAAAAAGAAAGAAAGAAAGAAAGAAAAAGAAAGAAAGAAAAAGAAAGAAAAAGAAAGAAAAAGAAAGAAAGAAAGAAAGAAAGAAAGAAAGAAAAAGAAAGAAAGAAAGAAAGGGATGAGAGGAAGGAAAGAAGAGATGAGAGGAAGGAAGGAAGGAAGAGAGAGATGAGAGGAAGGAAGGAAGGAAAAAAGAGATGAGAGGGAGGAAGGAAGGAAAAGAGAGATGAGAGGGAGGAAGGAAGGAAAAAAGAGATGAGAGGAAGGAAGGAAGGAAAAAAGAGATGAGAGGAAGTTAGGAAGGAAAAAAGAGATGAGAGGAAGGAAGGAAGGAAAAAAGAGATGAGAGGAAGGAAGGAAAGAAGAAGTAAGGAAGGAGGAAAGGAAGGAATTAAGGAAGGAAGGAAGAGATGAGAGGAAGGAAGGAAGAGATGAGAGGAAGGAAGGAAGAGATGAGAGGAAGGAAAGAAGAGTTGAGAGGAAGGAAGGAAAGAAGAGGTGAGAGGAAGGAAGGAAGGAAAAAAGAGATGAGAGGAAGGAAGGAAGGAAAAAAGAGATGAGAGGAAGGAAGGAAGGAAAAAAGAGATGAGAGGAAGGAAGGAAGGAAAAAAGAGATGAGGAAGGAAGGAAGAAGATGAGAGGAAGGAAGGAAGGAAAAAGAGATGAGAGGAAGGAAGGAAGAGATGAGAGGAAGGAAACAACAAAAGAAATAAGAAAGGAAGGAAGGAAGAAAGAAAGGAAGGCAAGAAGGAAGAGATGAGAGGAAGGAATGAAGGAAATAAGAAAGGAAGGAAGAAAGGAAGGAAGAAAGGAAGGAATGAAGGAAGAAAGGAAGAAATGAAGGAAGAAAGGAAGCTAGGAAGGAGGTTGTGGGGAAGAAGGCAAGGAAGGAAGGAAGGAAAGAAGAGATGAGAGGAAGGAAGGAAAAAAAGAGATGAGAGGAAGGAAGGAAAAAAGAGATGAGAGGAAGGAAGGAAAGAAGAAGTAAGGAAGGAGGAAAGGAAGGAATTAAGGAAGGAAGAAAGAGAGAAAGGAAGGAAGAGATGAGAGGAAGGAAGGAACAAAAGAAATAAGAAAGGAAGGCAGGAAGGAAGAGATGAGAGGAAGAAATGAAGGAAATAAGAAAGGAAGGAAGAAAGAAAGGAAGGAATGAAGGAAGAAGGGAAGCTAGGAAGGAGGTTGTGGGGAAGAAGGCATGGGACCCCTTTTGTGTTGACAGTCAGTGAGGGTGTCATTTTGACAGCTGCCTTACCCTGACTCAACAAATTTAGATGTCCATCCCCCCCACACACACACAGCTTCAAGCTTGCAAGTGCTAAGGGAAGTTGATGGTAAGTGTCCAGTCATTATATGTGTGTATATATATTATAGAACAATAGTAATAAACAATCTTTTATTGTTGGTTTGTGTAAACAAGTCTTGTAAACAATATAATGATACTAATGTTTGTGCGATTATTGTGTTGCATACAACGAGTGTATACACATACAACCCGCACATAGAAGAGAGGAGCTTACGACGACGTTTCGGTCCAACTTGGACCATTTACAAAGTGTGTATTGTTCCAGTCACGTTATTGTGCCTTCTTTGTTATTAACAAGTGTATATATATATATACATTGCTCCATACCTTGGTCTCACAAGTAAAATAGTGAAAAAAGCAAGAAACCTTTGAAAGGAAGTAAACCAAAGTTTACCAGGTGAGCGGCATTCGCCGCTGTTGCCATATGCGGCTCTTTTTTTGCCAACTTTATGCATCTATATCTCGGTAAGTACTGATCACAAAAAAAAAAATTTGGGCTTAAAAGAATCAAAAAAATAATCTTAACATTTTGATCAAAATAAATTTTTTTCCGAATATTTTGCGACACCAGGAGACACTTCAGGATTTGGGGTTGCGACAGTCAAAGGGTTAATGAACAAGGAGTTCTACAAGTATGGGCCTGCAGCTGAGTGCATGGGCATGTCGTCGATGTCTTTCTCCAAGTCTAGTGGAGTTAGGGTTATGTCAGAAATCTGGCATACACTGGCAAGGTATGCCAGTGTATGCCATTCATGAAAAAATTGTTTGGACTGTTTATCTTTAGACTGATAAGTGGCTCACTGAACACAGTCATATTGAGATTTCAGTATCTTGCTCATTTCTTTGTTGTCATCTGTGTAGGATCTGTCTTGTCTGAGCAGGGGCCCTATACTAGAAGTGGTTTTTGCCTTGTTTTTGGCATATGAAAAGAAATATTTCGAATTTCTTTCAATTTCACTAATCGCTTTTAGCTCCTTTTGTCTCACCTGGATCCTGAACGAGTCCTTTAACTTTAGCTCAATATTTTTCACTTCCCTGGTTAGCGCTTCTTTCCGTGTTTCAGATAATCTAGCATTTGTGAGGAGCTCAGTGATTCTTTGTTTTCTCCTGTAGCAGCTGTAGAGGAAGCATCTCTCTCTCTCCAGTTTACTTCTTCTCTTCTTTTTTCTTAGGGGAATATGCCTTCAACATACTTCAGCTACCAGGAAGTTGATATTTTCAAAGCACTAATTAGGGTCCATGTCATTTAAGATCTCTTCCCAAAAAGTTTCATTTAGGACATAGTTTACCTGGTTCCAGTTGATGTTCGTGTTGTTGAAGTTGAATTTGGTAAAGGTACCCTCATAGCTATATGCATTTTGCTGATCAGGACCCCTGTGCATGTAAGTCTGGACTTCGATTAGATTGTGATCAGAATTAGTTATTTTTTATATTGTTATGTTTCTTATCAGGTCCTCATTATTTGTGAAAATAAGGTCTAGTGTGTTCTATAGTCTTCTTGGCTCCACTATCTGCTGACTTAGGGCGAGTTTATTGCAGATATTCAGCAGCTCATGTGTGTGTGACTTTTTAACTGAGCTGCCTCCAGGGATTGTTTCTGCTACAACATTATTTGCTATGTTCTTCCATTTTGTATGTCTTAGATTGAAGTCACCAAGCAGCAAGATGTTTGGGGATCACAAATGATCTAATATGACATAATAAACAATATAAATAACATAAAAACATGGTAAATACTCCAGAATGAATAATATTTGGCATAATACCAAGCAGTTTGACGGAGGTATGAAGAGGATATGAGATACAAGTACCATCCTCCTATCCCTGTCTTGGGGCTTATATATTAGAGAAAACGGAGTGTAGCAACAAGGCTGTGATATACACTCGTAATGCACCATAAAACTGAAACAAAAAAGCTATGTTCTCTACATAGATTATGATACATAGCATATGTGTAGAGAACCTAGGATAACCCAAAAAAAGTCAGACAAAGTGACTTATTTCCAGTACCTGGCTTGGGCTTTCCTAATATATGATTTTTTGTAAATAATTTTTTTTCTCAGGCTACCTTATTGAAACTTGGGCAATGTATGATGGAAAGATGCTTCTCAACATACACCAAAAATGAAAGAAATCGGACAATAAATAACGGAGTTCACTTCTCAGCCATTAGCCTCCCCTTAGCGGTATATTTTTGTATGGTTTATATGGTTGTATTCTCGTTTTTTTGGTCTCATTTGATAGAATGGAACATATATTACAGAAATAGATATGATTTTGATTGGTTTAACGACAAAAAGTACCTTGAAATTGAGCTCAATGTAGCGGAAATGTTCGATTCTTTGGCGATGTTCAAGAGTAAACAAATGACATCACCATCCAATACGTGTCCAACTGGCCAGTCCAATACGCAGTCACGAATAGGTTGACATTATTTATACAATTATTACAATAATGCAGTAATCTGCATAACAGTAAATCATCTATTTTTTGAGCGAATAAAAATTCCAAATGGCAAGCAAGAGTAATATAAGAGGGGCCTCGAGACGTGAATAATGAACAGAGAAAATGTTATTTTATTGCCAGGAATGTTTGCATTGTTTATTCTGGACCCTATTTTGAAATTGGAATCTTTTGAAATTTGTGTGAAATTGGCCAAATTGCCAATTTCTGACCACTTTATTGGATAGTTGAAATAGGTGAATGGGCGGTTTCTTGTACTCCATCGACAGAATAGATGTAAGTGTATTCAGGTACATATACACAAATAGTTACATATATTATCATACATAGCAGCGTATGTATAGAGAACCGAGGATAACCCAAAAGAGTCAGACAAAGTGACTTATTTCCAGCACCTGGCCTGGGCTTGCCATATATGATTTTTGGTAAATATTTTTCTTCTTAGTTGTTTGTTGGGCTATCTTATTGAAACTTGGGCAATGTATGATGTAAAGATGCCTCTTAACGTACACCAAAAATGAAAAAAATTGGACGATAAATAACGGAGTTCACTTCTCAGTCATTAGCCGCCCCTTAGCGGTATATTTTCGTATGGTTTTTATATCTGTATTCTCGTTTCTTTGGTCTCATTTGATAGAATGGAAGACATACATGTATTATGGAAAAAGATATGATTTTGATTGGTTTCACGACTAAACGTATCTTGAAACTGGCAGAAATGTTCGATTTTTGCTGATGTTCAATGAACTTTCTTGTGTAAGTCAAGTTGGTTAACTTTATTAAGTGTATTCTAACCTAACCACTCTGTAATCTGGAAAACTCAATAATCCAGGACACTACAGGTCAAAATGATGCCGGATTTGTGATGGTCGACCTGTATTGGGATGCCATAAACCATGGCCAATCATTCCTGGTTATATTTTATTATTCTGGAAATAGAGTAAATCTTTTATTTTTGAGTGATTATGAATTCAAAATAAAAGAGAGGTGTAATGGAGGTGAGGCCTGGGAAACATGATAAATGAAAAGAGGAAATGCTGTTTTAGTGCCAGGAAATTCTACAGTGTTTATTTTGGAGGGTGTATAAATCTGTAGTGGAGGGGAGGAGGGGTAGGGGTTATCCTAGAAAAGGAAGAAGGGAGGAGGTAAAAGAGGTTTTGTGTGCAAGGGGCCTTGACATGCAGCAAGCATGTGTGAGCATGTTAGATAGGAGTGAATGGAGACGAATGGTCTTTGGGACCTGATGAGCTGTTGAAGCTTGCTGGAAGTCCAAGCCCCTCCCCCACAAAACCTCCTTTACCCCTTCCCTCCAACCTTTTCTAGGACGACCCCTACCCCGCCTTCCTTCCCCTACAGATTTATACGCTCTCCAAGTCATTCTACTTTGATCCATTCTCTCTAAATGACCAAACCACCTCAACAACCCCTCTTCAGCCCTCTGACAAATACTTTTAGTAACTCCACACCTCCTAATTTCCACATTCCGAATTTTCTGCATAATATTTACACCACACATTGCCCTTAGACAGGACATCTCCACTGCCTCCAGCCTCCTCCTCGCTGCAGCATTTGCAACCCATGCTTCACACCCATATAAGAGTGTTGGTACCACTATACTTTCGTACATTCCCTTCTTTGCCTCCATGGATAACGTTTTTTGTCTCCACAGATACCTCAACACACCACTCACCTTTTTTCCTTCATCAATTCTATGGTTAACCTCATCCTTCATAAACCCATCCGCTGACACGTCAACTCCCAAATATCTGAAAACATTTACTTCTTCCATAATCCCTCTCTCCAATACCCTAAAAAATTCATCCACCAACCTCTGCAACTTCTCTTCAGAATCTCCCAAAAGCAGTGTCATCAGCAAAAAGCAACTGTGACAACTCCCACTTTGTAGTATTTGATTCTTTATTCTTTATCTTTATCTTTTAACACATAATATACTATGACATTTAAAGCATCCCAGACAGATATCAGGAAAGCACTCAGGAGGTTAATAAACAATAAGCATGAAAAAAAAAGAGGAACTATTGAATAGTCTACCCGGTATATATAGAACATGGGAAGATAGGAGAGGAGTAAAGTCTAACACACAGAATGACCAGTCTACAACAACTGAACCAAAAATAAACAGTCATCCACTGGAAAAAACACAGGAGACAAAAAAATTAGCTAACTCAGCCCCCAACCCTAGGACTGACCCAGACCCAGCCATAGTGAAAAATCCAGATTTGGTTAAAGACTCCTCCACAGCCACCACAGCCATAGCCTATAGTACAGATATAGTAGGGGAGTCCTCTTCCAGGGAAAATGTTGGCCCCATGTCATCAAAGGTGGAAAGCGCAGATAAAGAGGAAAACCAAGGAGTGGAAAGAGAGGAAGAAAACGCAGATAATTCGGCAGATCTTTGGGAAGACACAATACCTTTGATATACCTTTGAAGAGTTTCGAGAGTATCTACTCTCTGAGCCCGGCCATGGGCCAGGCTCGTCTGGTGCTTGCCTGGTCAACCAGGCTGTTGCTGCTGGAGGCCCACTGCCCCACATATCCATCACAGCCTGGTTGATCTGGCACCTGGTGAAGATATTTGTCCAGTTTCCTCTTGAAGGCTTCTACACTGGTTCCAGCCGTGTTTCGGATATCTTCTGGTAAGATGTTGAATAGTCTGGGACCCCGGATGTTAATACAGTGCTCCCGTATTGTCCCCACCGCACCCCTGCTCCTCACTGGGTTTATTTTACACTTTCTCCCATATCTCTCACTCCAGTATGTTGTTATGGCAGTGTGCAGATTTGGGACCAGGCCCT